>NNCF01135648.1:293404-416261 GCA_002313205.1 Laupala kohalensis | reverse complement strand
AATTAAAAACTGTTACGAATACAAAATTCTTAGGTCTCCATATTCAAGACAACCTCAAATGGAATTGTCACGTTGACAATCTTAATTCCCAATTAAGCAAATTGTGTTACGCATTCCGAAACTTAGTTAACGCAGTTAGTCCACGTATTTCCCGTTGCGTATATTGTGTAAACGTTTACTCCCATTTATGTTACTGCATTACCTTCTGGGGTAATTCCGGTCAGTATTCAAACCTTCAGAATGCAGAAGAGGATAGTACGGATAATTTGTAAATCTCACCCCCGAACTCTTGTAAACCTTTATTCAAGGAATTAAATATCTTAACACTTCCCTGCATTTATATTTATGAAACTGTCATGTTTGTTAAGACCGAATTACTGAAGTGCCACCCTTGCTTTATACGAAACAGTCTCGTTCACGAACACAATACTCGCAATAATAATAATATTCATCGCCCTAGTGTCAACCACTCTTTGCCAAAAAGGACCTTATCATTCGGGAATCGTTCTATATAATTCCCTGTCCAAAAATATAAAAGATATTATGAAATTGAATCTCTTCAAATCCTCGGTTAAAAACTACCTCCTGCACCAGTGCTTCTACACTGTAAAAGAATGTATTGATTTTAATAAAAGGTAAATTCGTCTTGTACTTTTTAAATAACTAATAACAATTTCAAAAGCTATTTTATTGCATGATTAAGTTGTTTTATGATTCATATTTAGTTTTATATGTACTCAACGTTGGCACGGTTGTGTACATTAATTCTGTAGCCCCATCCTGGCCCGGGTTTTGCTCCGGTTTTCCTTCGGGTATTGGCGTATTTTTTATAATGGTTGTCTAGGCTTTGTCTAGGGGCGTGTTTATTGTAACAATAAATCGTAAATTTAGTGGTGGTTTTTTTTCAACTCTTATGATTTTTAAACACTGTACACAGAATTATCTATACTTCGATACCACCTTATAGATGTAAATTTTTTGCGTAAAATTACAAACATATTGACATTCTATTAGTATTATAACTCGCAGCTAATTTTTTATCTTATCTAGGAACTTTTGCTGAAATTTTTTAATCCGCCTCTGCCTTAGGGCCCTTGATCGGAATTGGTGGGACCCTTGCTTGGTTCCGGAGAGTAAATTAGTTTGTTGTCCTCCACGTGGTCATACGCAGTTTGTACTGTTTTTTGACAATACATTTATTATTATTATTATTAGATGATGTTGCCAGCAGAGACTCATGAGATGGCAGAGTCGTTCTTGTTTCATTACTCCGTAGAAAATGTCCGACACTTATCACTTCAAAATTTTGAACATCCACGAATAAGCTTGGGCGTTATACGTGTTTCAAAATTACTCATAAACATATGTCAAGAAAGGGGGAAATAATAATTAAAAAATTGTCAAAAAAGCAGTACAAACTGCGTACGACCACGTGGAGGACAAATAGGAGTTCTGATTGCTGGTCTACCTTCATGTAATTAAAATTTCAAAAAATTATTGACTTAGAATTTTGTTGAACTCAATTCATTAGCTTCCCCAACTCTATTTTTAAAGCAAGGAATAACTTTCCAAATTTTCAATTATCTTTAAGGATACTGAGAACTAAAGAGATTATGCCATATTTAAGCAAAACATGTCCAGAAAGTTCCTTTAACTTCCAACTGTCCAATCAAAGTAAACTGTAAAAGTTGATGATGATAAATTTGTTTTGTAGACATAACAACCGAATGAATTCTCTGTGTTGAAGACAACATAGTGGCTTTCCTGAACCCATGTGATTTGTATGTTGTTCAGTCAATACATTGAGCAGTTAGAGCTTATAATTTATTTTGTTAGAGGTTTTTATGTCCTTACTATTGATGTTTATATAAAAAGAAAAACTGAAATTGACAGGATCATGTAATACCCACTGAATTTTGTGTTCAGTATTTTTTTTTAAATTTCTTGTTTAAAATTGGTCAAGTAATTTTTTGAATTTTTGTCATTCTTTCCCAAGTTTCAAAGTGGTGTCAACCCTCATACATTGTCTCCTAAGTAGTTTGATCTTTTGACTAAAACCATTGATATGTTCTATTCATCATACCATGCTGGAGGGGATCATAACCAATTTCCTTTATGAAAGTACCCTAGTAATTGTTATCCCAATATTCCAAAATTGTCAGTTTCACTTTTTGAAGAGCACACAAAATATATAATTCAGTCATAAAAGGTCGTAAGTCTTTCCTTATTTCTTTGTAGTTCAAGGTGTGTTCCGTGAAGTATAGCAAAAAAATATCACTTACCTGTATCAATTGTAAAACATTTCTAATTTCAAGATTGTGCTCGTAAATAAATTTGCTAGATACAGCGTGATGAAAAACCCACGCCCAGAACTGGTTTTTTATTTTAAAAATTTGCTTTAAATGAGCAATAATTTTGGTAGATGCATAAATTTGGTCGCATTGCCAAAAGATAAGAACAAATGTAGAGGTGTATGAAACAAATCCTTTTAATAAAATCATATAGGACAAGTGCCACCACACTTTCAACTTTATTTAGTGCCCTTTGTGTATAAAATTTTAACATGAAAATTCATTACAAAATATGTTTAATTTTGACATTGTATCATTCATCTCATTCTCAAGACACAAAAGAAACATGACTGAAAACTAAAAAATAAAAAAAAATAAAAAGATTTCTCTTTGCCAACAAATACTATGCACATCATCTGGCACATAAATTTATAAATATTAGTGGCTCGAAAATAAAAGAACCAAATAACAATCTTCTACAATACCACACAAAAGAAAAAAGGCAAGAAACACCTTTTAGTAGTAGTTCACCAGACTAGAATTTAATTGATACAATTAGTAGTTGATGTGTTTAACAGAGTGGGAATTTATTTCAGAAATTATTCCTAACAACCGAAGGTAACATATAACATACCATATAATATATAACATACCATAAATGCAAGGATTCAGAACATGTTTCCCGCACTGTTCGTGCAAGTAGAATAATTTTCACTCAGTACAAATACAAGGCATGGCTTCAAAGAAAAGTGCCTCAAACCGTTTTCTCTTAATTGAAAACCATGTACGGTGAGGGGAATATACTTGTTACTCAACACAGCAGTAACAGCCTTAACATTTCATGAAACAACATATTAACATGAGGTCTGCAAACTCATTTCTCAGTTACAAATTCAACTAAACATTTCCTGAGCAATTACCCATCATTTCACCTTGATAGAGGAAGAGTGGGCTTAAAACCAATGTTGCTGCAATAACAATAATTATTATAATCATCATCAATAAGAGAACTTGCATAAGTTTCCCTTGAAACACAAGGAACAAAGTAAATAAATTACATAATGTACATTTTAAGTGCAAGACAGACAAGTTTAAAATGAATAAATCCTTTGTTCTAGAAACAAACATACTAATGATATTCTCCAGGAGTTCCACACAGCGGTCTTTATAACATAACTAATTCAACTATTTAAATTACTTTGGGAATTCACAGTGGAGTCCCTACAATAAATTAATGTAATAATTTGTCGGCTACTTGCTCCACTTACTTCTTTAAACACAAACTAGTTTCCGAAGCTGTTTCTTCCATCTCCATCTTCTGCCGACTACTGATCAAACTGTCCTCTGCTGGCGACTGGGTGGATGGATTTTAAAACCATAATATCCTCAAATGAAAATTTTAACTTTATCAATCTGTTCTTGAATAGCTGAATGAGCTGTCTTTACTAAACTGACAGTTCAAAACTCCCACAAACATTCTTCATCAATTTCATGTTTTTTGTCCCAAAAATGTGCCGCTACTGCTGACTTTTCAATTTGTCCAAACTTGATGTGCTGAAAATGTACCTTTTTTCTAATTTCTAAATTTCTTTTTGTTTCTCCTCTATAAACTTTGTCACAATCCTTGCAATTATTTTTGTAAATTCCCGATGTACTAAGCAAAAGGCCTTTATCCTTTGGGACGAAAAACCAGAAATCGATGAAGAACATTGGAGGGCATTTCCATTTGAAAGTAATTTGACCGTTTGATGAGCAGTAGGCAGGAGAAGCAACAGGAGCAACAGGAGCAACAGTTTTTATTTAAAGAAGTGGAGTGTGTGTGGTCAACAAATTATGACAATAATTTATAATAAACTAAAGTTACTTTTGGACCCTCGTCCTCACAAAGATAGACTTATGAGTCACTCAAAGGAATCTTACCCCCATTGCCTTCCAAGTGCCCGTCCGTACCCTTGAAACGTTAATTGTCAAAGTAGATGTATGTGTGTGTATGTTCATTATTTTATTATAGTAAAAATATTAAAAATTGTTCATAATTCAATTTCCAATCTTTTAACATATTCCTATCACCTTATTATTAAAATTAACATTCTATACAACATTTGATTTCTCAGTTTAAGAAATAGGACAAAGATTATTGAATAATATTTTAAGATGCTTGGATTAACTTTCACAAAATATATTAAAAAACCAATCATCATGGAGTAATACTGACAACAAATAAATTACACTTAACATAACCAGACTAACAGAATGGTCAAAACCCAGCAATAACCTCAGTAACACATTTCAAAATAAAGACATTACAAAATTCCAAAGCTCTTAGTTTTCACATACATACAATAGATGTGACAACATTTGCAAGGATTTCCAATCATATTTTCCTCATTTCTTCTTGAGAAAGTCTTCATTTCATACCGGGACAAGAGGCAGATCCAACTTTCTATTTGAAAGTACGCAGGAAAACTAGTGATTTTTATCATCTAAATAAACAACATGTTTTTATTTTCTAACAGGGAATTGAAATTGGAATGGCAAGTAGAAAAGTGGAAATGTCATTGAGAAATACTTATCCACACATGGATTCATATTAGCATTGTCTTGTAAATATTACATAAGGATTAGATTATATTTTTTTGTTTGGTGGCCGTTTCAATCGTGTAGGTGGAACCGGTGAAGTATGTCAGATAGACAAATGCTAGAAAATATAATTTCTACACCTGTACTAACAATGTGTATAATAATTTAAGCAAAGAGAAATGGATTTGAAACATTTTTTTAACAATCATTCATCCCATCTCTTCAACTGCTTAACTGAAGCCAGTTATTTTTTTGAATTTCATTTGATTTAAAGGAAACAATACATCCTCAATTCTTATTGAAACACTTTATCTTCATGAAGCAGCAATACACGTTCGATGTATGAAACATTGACAACTGTTCTACTTCAGCAAATTGATAAAAGTGATTAGATGGCACAGACCGAGTGTGAACAATTTAGAAATGATGACTCATAATTCAAAATGCAATAACGAGTATTTAGTTCCAATTATTTTATGTTCTGTATATTAGATATAATACTAAAAGATGCATTATAAAGACTATTTTATTAAGAAAACTATGTGATTCAGGGCAATATTCTCACTATCAGCCTAGGAAAGTTACAGCTTTCTTGCTAATAAAAATAAAACCCAAGGAAATGTTTGATTGGTTTGAACAAAATAGATCATTTCAACTAAGAGCTCTTTTTCATGCACAGCAGGAAAAACAAATAAAGAGCTCAATTCCTTCTAATGTTTCTACAATCATCAAATTTATGTAACAAAGAAAAATGGCTGAAAACAAATGTGTGATTACTGCAAATTGTCAAAGGAATCACCGGTAATTGTTTCAAAATTATTTTTGTTCCAGAGCAAAAAACAAAAAAGAATACATTTGGTAACAATCATTATTAAATATTTCGAGTTCCTTTCCTTTCTAAATCTAATATCCAAAAAAACTTTTCCACTGACATAATCACTAAACTTGTGAATGTATTTCTGCTAATTCACAAAAGCATTTGAAATATTTATTGTGGCCTCTTTTTGAGAGATAAAGTATTAGGTTTGGTCTTGCACTACATTTCTACAAAGTCTTATTGCTGCGATACTTTTGTTAGTACGATATACTTTGGAAGCTGTAGAATATTAGCTACTTGTCATACAGTTCAGCATCCTTTCTGAATATTATAAAGTGTCTTTCAAAATAACTAAAATTGTACTTATCATACAAGACCATCCTTTCACAAACAGACTTTCCGTTACAACAGGAGATGCAACTGTTGGGTCAAGTAAAAAGAAAATGATTCCAAAAGAATTAGTTTTCTAGATTACATACTTATATTGCAGATCAGGATTCCATTTATGTCTTTTTCATCAATGAACCAATTGCATGTTTGAGACAGGAAGAGTTGAACAAGAGATAAGAAACCCATGAGAAAGTTTAATAGGTTGTTAACTTCCAATAAAATTAATTATGTTATGTTGAATGAAAATGGGAGACGGGACTGAGATTCGAACTCGGGACCTTGAGCCTAGAGCGCTCCTGCACTTACTGATGCAACATCCCGTTCGCCTCCTGGGTCCGTCTTCCATCCTCATTCAACTTGCGAGACCCAAAGACCTCTGAGGTGGTCTCGTAGAGACTTTGCTCCTCATATGAGGCGACTCCCTTAGGAAGTACTTTGCTTTGCGTAGTATTTTCCAATTCTGGTTCAAAAACGCACAGAATATGTTTGTGTTTTTTGAACCAGAATTGGAAAATACTACCCAAAACAAACAGCGCAGTCGGTAAGCGCATGAGCGCGCTAAGCTCAAGGTCCCGAATTCGAATCTCGGTCCCGTCTCCCATTTTCATTCAACATAACATAATTAATCTGTTACCGGGCGGAGAGGTTCGCCGCAATCTAAGAGATTTCCAATAAAACGTATATCAGAACAGAAAATACAAAATAATTTCATTAAATTTTAAACATTCTATCAAAAAATTACCAAAAGCAAATTGGGAGCATGACACAATACAGTTCAGATAAATAAATACCAAATAAATACCATTCCTCTCATATTACTGAATCACTCACATGGAAAAATCAAAGTACATTGAAAGGTGCTGCTGAAATTACCTAAAAACGATTCTTCAATAAAGGGTCATCCAAAATTTGCATCAAAATAGTGCAAGTACAATACCACATTATTAAAGGTTTATATGAATATTGATTTTTACAAAAAAAATCTAGAAAATGTGTAGGAACTGTAACAATATATCATCCACACTATCTTACAATACTCCTCCACCTAGCACTCCGATCGTATTATGGGTTTATAAATGTACAAAATTACTTTTCAAATCATAGAAACTTACAGCTCAAGTTCTCTTATAGAGACTTACTTCACTTCCCACACACAAAGTCAAAAACAACAGTACACAACAAAAAAGTTTCTGCTTAATGCACCCACCATTTTGCAGTAGGAAAATGTTTAAAAAACGTTACCAGATCACTACTCCACAATGACTGTGTCAATCAGCTGCTTTTTTCGAAGCACCTCGGCTTCTTTTGTAAAGCCGTTTATGATAACTCTGAGCCAGGGAGTTCACTATCGATACAACAAAATACAAAATCATCGCAACAACAAACTTCTCAAAGACCGCTGCAAGGAGGTTACTTTCCTGGAAACAAAGAAATAAACAAAACAAGCCTTTATTCAAGTCTTCTCTCATTACACGTTCAGAATTTCTATCTTGAGCAGTTGATGAGCGTACTTACAGCGGGAAGTTCAACATCGGATCGCCTATGAAGCTTCATTTTCTGTTTTTCTAAGAACTCTTTGAATGGCTGTTGTAAAAGAGATCCTATGTATGGAACGTGCTCCATAAAGGCAACAGCATTTTCAACTAAAGTTTCATTAAATGCAATAATAACAAACATCTTTTGTATATGCATCTTTATCACAGCTTTTCCAATAAGTGTTGCACCGAAGAAAGTCCAAAACGGAACCAGAAAATGACCGCATGTAATACCAGCCAAATCAAATAGAGGGTTTGGAATCTGAAATGAAACAACTTTCTGATTTGATTTATTATGTTCATATACATAGCTATGACATAATAGTCAAAATGGTATCTTTCTGTGTCATCCTGTGTGATATTGAAAAATTGAGTTTTTGTTTTCCATATTTTACAGATAAGAAAATAATTTCAAAATTTTCTACCTGTTATCCACGTTTTAAAGTGTTAAGCTATAATCCTCCATAGGAAAGTATTCTGTATGGAGATAGAAGAGAGCGGAAGTGGTGATCAGAAATAAATCAATCCTCACAGGGAATACAAGATAAGCGTTATAATAACACGGAATAAAATATTGGGTGTTATTTGAACTCAATATTAAAATAAAAGTTGAATCGAGCAATTCATTATTGTGGTATCAGAATGAAACTATGTTATTTGTAAGTTAGCATTAACATAATAGGAAAATGAAAGTAGTACGGTATTATAGTGATGGTTCATCCAGTTGAAAATTTTAGTAGTATACTAACTAATTTTCAGTCAATATTTAATTACTTATTGAGATAAAAATAACAAAATGTCCTTTTTAAATACATATAAAACATTTTTATTGTTGTTATGAAAAGAATATTCATTATTTCTCATTTGTTCTTTACTCAGGAAATGAATGGGAAGAAAATTATTACTCTGGTGAAAAATAATTTGCCATCAAAGGCCAATTTAAAAATAACTTCTTTTTTTCACCAAAGAAATTTAAAAAAGTATTTCAAGCAGTAAACTGCATTCTTCCGAAAATATTGATCAAAGAATGCATATTCGGTTATAAAAGGAAAATATGAGCTAAACATCTACAGACTTCATTAAATATAGTTTAAAAAAGATCTTATTTAGAGATGAGTCATTTTCAGTTCTTGTTCCAAACAATCCATGTCTTTATTTACCAACTGACTCACTGAGTAAACATTTTATGTTCATAAGTTTTCATCACACCTGACTTGCTTTGTTTGCTATTGTGTCTTCAGATTTGGATGGAAAACAGTGAAAACATGTCCCAGGAATTGTATTGGTTTTGAAGAAACGAGACACTAGTTTCAGGCATGCTTCTTTTTTGATCATTGTAAATATTGTGTTTCCAATATTTGTACCTTATCTAAGTCATTATCAGAGATCTTTAAGAGACTATTTTGCTTTAGTCGGTGCCCCCGGTACCACATCAAGGGGATCTCGTTGTTACTTTTAGGCCAAAGTTCCTGGATTTATGAAGGGTTTGCAGTTTTCGTACTGAGCGGCACTTTAACCTCAACTCTTCCCTCAAGTGTTTTTGTTTTTTAAGAAATCTTCATCAGACATTATACACAAGCTGAAAACTATTAAATGATCACTGTCCAATGAAATGCTCGGGCTTCATTGTACAACACAAAAGAATAATTTTCATTAAAATCTAGAAGAACAACAGCTTCATCCAGAGTCTTGAAAGTATTTGAAAGTACTCAGCAACTTGAAAGTAGCAAAAAATACATATTTTTAGGTATTTTCTATACTTTATTGGTCGATTTTGGCAATTTTCAAGTCGGCCCACCACACACAGAGACTTGAAATTTTGGCAGCACTTAAAATAGCATGTAAAGAGTTGGCGACCATAATATCAGACTTGCACCTCAGTAATTTCAACATTATTTGCCTTTTTGACATTATTTGGTATATTTTTGGACTTTTATCATGGCCGTATACTATAAAAACCACTATAAAAATATTTTTGGTTAGATATAAGTGTTTTATCATCTAAACAACTTGTATGATCAGTTAATTTTGGTTTAAATTTGGGGGAGGGGATAAAAAACCGAAAATCACCATTTTTTAGTATAGGAAACAGTACCAAATGCAACAAAGGTTAAAAACATGATTAATAAGGATATTTTATCAGTAAATATCTATATACAAAGGGACAATGTCATTTGGCTGGGGGGTGGGGGTGGGGCACATTTGGGTACCTTTGGGCCTCATCCTTGGGTACCTTTTAATTAAATATTGTTGAGACAAAGGCCTGATAAGTTATCTTTTCTTCAAAATATTCTGAAGTCTTTTAACTATGAAACATTGCTTCATTCACATATGCACTATGCTACTGTAATTTTTTTGTTTCTGTCTGGACAAAGTAATTTATTTTATAATGTATTTTTCTACACAATAAGTCCTGGAACTGGAACCAGAACCAACCTATCCCTAGTTTCATTGATTCGTAGTTTTCCAAATAAAGGAACTAACTTAATATAATACTCACTGAGGCACAAGCAAGAATGCCAAAGAAGCCCACTTTCTCCACCATTCTCTCAATGAACAACTTGGCAGCATCAATCGATGTCTACGGAACAGAAAAGAATTCATGAGCACAAAACACGTACAGAAGTTCCAGGACGGGGCACTTCAATCACTTTGTGAGATGCACTTGCAAAGATGTTAAGTAATCAGTATAGCACATTTGACTGAAATTGGGTGAATAAAATAACTAAACAGAATAATTCAAAGCATTGACTGGAAGTAAAAGATTTGTTTTAATAAAACTAATTCTTGAGATCGACATTTATCCTGCTTCATTTGAAAGATCAAAAGATTTGGTAAAACAATCACACATTAATTAATTACCATGATCTCATCAATGACCGATTGTATCTCACAATCACTATTCATCTGTAATTTTGTGCTCATGTGAAAAAAATTACTCAATTCTGAAGGTTAAAAAAGAACTATCAACAGTTTTGTTTTTAATGGAATGACTCAGGTTGCTTGTTGGGATTTAGTTTTGCATACAACACTGAATATTTAATATCTGTTTGTGGTATTGTGTTTCAATTAGTGAAATATTAGTTAATTGAAGTTCTTTAGAAACCAAAANAAAAAAAAAAAAACAGTTTCGAAGAGTGATACGCTGAGGAGCGATTAAGAATTATTAAATGAACAAAAGATGTACTTAAAAACACTACACTATGGTCTGATGAAAATGCCTGTTGTGAGAAAGGAATTTTTATATAAAAAAAACAAATAGAATAAAATATTAAATTCTGGAGTATTAAATATTATTTAACTGTTTCTTTAGTTTAAAAAAAACGAATATATAAGAAAGCTTACCATCTGTTGCGGATTATTTTTCTTTCGTTGCAACTCGTCAAATTCTCGCAAATCTTCTTCATCGTCAGGATCGTAGCCTGAGAGTCGGGCAGCACGAGCCATGAAGTATGGGGGCAATTCTCCCAGGGCCGTTCCAGCACCCCACATCATTGCCTCCAACCTCACTTTGGACATTATGTTTAGAATACTTGCACCCCACAGAGCATCTGCTTTCTCAGGACACACAATCCTTGCCCACACAAGAGAAACAGATAACGCCACAACTTATTATGACTCTTTATCTACACTAGATACAACATAGAAATTTAAGTTTTTGTGATGGATTAACTTAAAATCTTCAGCAATCAGAAACAAATAAAAAGAGACCTGTGAAAAAACAGTTTTAGAAAACTGCTCAGGGTTGTACATATTTTGACGATATGATGATGCAGGTTCACATCTATCAGCATTACAAGTTGCAAAATCCATTGTTCACATTTGACATGCCACAAAAATACTTTAAAATGCAAATTGTTTTGTCAATTGTAGTATTAAAAATATGCCCTTTATTGTGATCAGTTGTTAGTTTGAGTGAGTTTCACACTGCAGAACTGGGGCTTTGGATTACTTATCTCGTTTATTTATGTATTCAAATGTATGAGCATATGAACGTAGTTCTTACTCAGAAAATATTTTAATAATAATTGAAATTGCATCTAATCACAGCATAATTGAGACTTGAACAGTAGCAATAATTAGGGTTATGTGAAGGTGGGCACTTTTGGCTAAATAATGTGATTCAAAATAAGACAGTTTCAACACACTCGTACAAATAATTATTTCATTACTCATAATTTACATTTTCAGCACATGTGGTGATGGCCTAGACATCTATAGTTTATGGAGGATAAGTTTAGCATTCGAGAAATTTTCTCTCCATTTGCTCAGTTAATGAGTAAATATCAGGTGACCAAGCTACGCTCAGATTTATTCATTATAAAAATAACTTTCAGTAAATTTTCAATTAATGAATTTCTAGAAACTTATTCATAACTAATTTGATAAGTTAATTTAATGAAATTTATGTTAAAAATATATCACACAAGAAACATTGTTATACATTTGTTTTTTTATTAACTTTTTTGTACTATTTTACCATGGAACTGAGCAAAGCTTGTATTTAGTCAGTATAAGAATATTTTCAAGTAAATTTTTAATAAAAGAATTCATATTTTACCGATATACTGATTATTTTACCAATGAATTATAATTTCTTATAATACCAATAACTATCCAGAGCGGTGCCCACGCTCCTGGGAAATGTGTCATTCATCGTTTCATAGTCATTGGTAGTGAGAGTTGTGCAAAAGTCATACTTCAGTGTAAAACATTCCACAGAACAATTAAACATCATGACCTGTAGGTGAGCACCAAGTGGATATCCCTCAGACAGAAGGGAATGAACTGTGTATTGCTTAGAGACAGAAGTCAATATAAACTTACAATTATTGCCCATATAATAATTTTGTAAAACGAATTTTCATAACACTGACGCTTATGCCATTTGATTCCTAATTAAAACCTTCCCTACATATCAACTCTCTGCAAAATCCCACCACAAGTTCACGAGATACCAGATTTCAACTTAGAATTATTGCTCATATAATACGAGCATATATTCCTGGAGGAGAATGATACTTGTGTTCACCATTTTTGAGACTAATGCATTAAAAACACGTGAAAATGATGAGATTTTCGTCATTGTGTAAATTTATACAAGAGTTGTCCTTAATGCTGTAAATCATGTTATATTAAACGTTTTTGTGCGCTTTGATTTTCATGCAATTTTTTACATCATTTTCGTACTTTCCTGGCCATTAAAATATTCCCATCTGATACAAAAAGAAGTTCCAGCTCCATAAGTCCACTCTGTAAAAGACAAAGATAGAGTCTTCCAATCCGCTTTCTAAATTAAAGTGGTCAGTATTCTGGAAAATGTCAAGTTCTTCACTCCCAACCTTCGTATTCTACAAAATTCTCAGAAAAAGAATTCCTCAAAATATTTCCCTTTCCAAACGATTGACATAAGCGAAACTTTTGTAAAATATTTATTTTTTATATTTTAGGATGTAACTGTTTTGATTCTGTGCATTGTGACTAGGAAACGCGTTAACATGAATTCAACATCAAAAATTATTTGTCACGGATGACAACTATCATTGGAGCTGCCCCAGCTGACAGATTTTGTCAAAAACACTACTCAACATGGTTACGGTTATTATAAGTTTCATTGAATCTGATACAATTGATATCTGTTGTGTTAACTAAAAGTTTGTATCTGTGGCAATGTGTTTCACCCTTCCTTCCACGAGACTTAACTTGATGAAAGATGAAAAGAAAGTGAGAAGTATAGTCATATGAAATGCTACTTTACTTACTCCTCAGGATACGGGGGCTCAGGAAAATTCAAGCTCCCGCATTCATAAGCGGCCAGCGTCACTGCAGCAATATGAGGTCCCAGGTACAAAAGAAACGTGTGAAGACCCGTTCCCAGACCTACAGAAGAAAGCACTCCTAAACCTATCCAATAGAGGCACCACACTGCTTTGCTACGTAACATGGAGACATACTGAAAACAAAAAGGCAAAGAATAAAAACCTGATAAATATAATCAAGGACGTTATCTATCAGAATTTATTATCATTATAACTTAATTAAAATTAAGTAAAGCAATCAAAAAAATTCTCCTAAAAAGTGAATTCCTTGAACAAAAACAAATATGCTTTCCATAGTAGAGTACACATTCAAGGAAGAATTACAAGCATTTTATGCAAAAAACAATTCCAAAAAATTTGTTAGAAACTAGTTGCACAACTTAAAGTGTTTACACAATGATTTAGAGGAATGTGAAAAGTACTAGTGTTTGCAACTGCAAATATGACTGGACTTATTCTGTACAAAAGAACATATAGTTATTGTGCAAACATAAGTTGTGATAATGTAAGTTATCCAAAATTATTGTGTATTCTTCATAAAAAAAAAATCTTTACATTCTATTACAACAAAGCATTACAGTATAAATTGAACAGATTTGAGGTGATAATTCTCAAAAACAACCAAATAGAGTAGATCTGATTTATTTGCACTTCACATAGTTAAAGCTAACAACACATTAAAATTGCAAAAAGATATTAAAATTTTATAATATTTTAATTTTGGCAAATTATGTTTTGGTTATTTTCATTTATGATTGTTCCAAGCATTCAATATAATGTGGGTGATCTTCCATGTTCTGTTCATTCCCTTTTTACTTTCGTTCAGATACGAACTCCAACTTGGAAGTAAATTTAGAACTATCTTCACCCGATGATGATATTTTTGGTTCTTTTTGTGAATCATTAATGCACAAACAGATGAGATGAATAACTTATTTGATGTAATGTTCTCTAAAATAAAATTGATTGAGTTTTGATAAAATTTTCATGAAATACAACAAAATTAATAAAGCAAATTTTTACAAATGAATTTGATCGTAGTAAACAATTCCAATAAACTCAAAAGTAAATGCTTCAGTACTAACAAATATAAGAATAGCAAAAAACTACTATATGGAAACAAGGCTAGCAATCTTCCCTTTCCTCTTCTACTGAGTAATTATATAAATACTTTATATTAAATTACTTTTAAGGAATATATAATAAATTTAAGTCGAGTACATTGCACAGTACTTTTAGTTTACCACCATTAATGGCCATCAACTAACAATTCTCACCAAACTGAGTTTGCACGTAAGCTAAGTAAGTTTATCTGTTTCTTACAGCTAAGCATAGCTCCTCCAGAATGAACCATATCAGAGCTACATGTTGGACATTTGTTGAAATGTCTTTTGAAAAAATCATCAACAGAGTTTCATATAAAAGTGTTTCAAAATGAATTCCTCATTGACAACATGAGGAGGAGAGATATGATAGTCACTGATTCTCTTTTTTGGAAAATATAACTCCCAAAGTTTCAGTTGCAAAGCAAATCTTGACTCGAAGAAAGAAACTCTACTCAGAATCGTTGAGAAGAGAAAGCCTCGTACCTCTTGATGAGGACCTCCAGTGTTGAGCAGAAGAGCTAATACACCAAACACTAAAGTTACGAGCGCAACAGCTTTCTTGTAGAACAGCAGTCTACAAATAAACAAGACACAGGATACAATGGGTAACACAAATACAAAAAATATCTTAACTTCTATAATGTTAGATTCCTGGAGAGTTTTATGTATTTACTGTCAGCCATTAGTAACAAGTACTAGCAGTTAATATGATTCCATATACAAATTTAGTTAACCCACAATGCTGCACGTTTCTCATTCCACATTTAATCCTAACAGGCAATATTCATATTCTCTTATTTTGAGGACTGACAAGCTGTATATCTCTATTAGAGAATTTTTTATTTTTAATTGAGGAACTTACCCTAATATTAACATTTTGTACTTGACCTTTGATAGTATAATATTATCACATAAACAAGTATACTTATCTCGTATAATCTTGTAGGTTTCCTCTACTGCGCAGTAATTACCAGTAACAAGGAATGAATCAAATACTTGTTTACAATACATTGATACAGATGAAAAGTTCTATCAAAAGTGTTCACAATAATTTGAGGACATGTAGTGTTTGGAAAATGGAATTCACATAAAATTTGCTGAGGTAGAACATTCCCTTTATCTCATTTAATACTAATTATCCAAAGGTAATTAAAACTAGCATCCTTCAAAGAATACGAACTGCAACCCAATTAAAATACTTTCAGATAAATAGAGTGAGCGTGGTTCTTGAATGCATATACTCACTTTGAGCCATATATGTAGAAATTATGCAGGAGCTCCTTGGTGAAATAATTAACTGTTAAAACAGGTTGTCTCCATAACACCAATTTCTCTCGTTCTTCTTTCTCTTGTTCACGAGACATTGCATTTTGCTGCAATAATTTATTCACCTTGGTATCGCCATTGAAGTGCCCACCCGATATTTCTTGTTTCCTTTTAACAGTTGAAGCTGCCATCGAGTTTCCCAACCTCTGTAACTAAAGGAAAAAGAACAGTTATCACTACATCCTGAATCAAGTATGGATTTGTTGTGAATAAGAGTATATTCCTATAACTGTTCCCAGTTTTACTCTGCTTTTCCTTCAGGTAGAGGCAGATCTTATGCTCAGGTCAGCTGCATTACCATTAACATCAAATTTTGAACTATTTTAATACTTGCAATTATTAGAAACATTTTAAAAATAATTTAAAGTTTTAATAATAGAATGTATTTGTATAGGAACTTTTCTTTTATATTCTATAAAATATAAATTGATCTTATTCTGTAAATATTGTAATAAGCAGCTAATAATTTTTGTTCCTATTTTAGAGGTTCACTTATGATTTTGCCTTCTTAAATCCATCTCTGCCTAAAGTAGCTCAATCAGAAATGCCGGGATGGTCCCTAGCTTGTTTCCAAAGAGTAAATTAGTTTATTGACCTCCATGTGGTCACATGCAGTTTGTAATTGGGTTTCATTTTTACACTAAATTTATGTACTTCTTGTTAAACTTTACAAGGAACTAGGATAATTGATACATTGACTGGCATTTAACAAGATGATGCACATGTTGCAAGGAATTTTCAAAATGTAAATGATATTAAAATGCATGCTTGCTCACATGAAGTTGCATATGTATACAATGTAAAAACACTTACATTCTCAGCTTCAAGCCATTCATCTACATCTATTACCACATAGTCACCCATGCACAATATATTCATTAGAATCAGCAGTTTGTATTCAATAACAGCCATAACAAAATGAATAAAGCACATCTTGCATGACGTACATAGGTCAAAGGTCAAAAAATCAAAGACTACAACAAAGCATAAACCTCTCTTGCACATCACTATAATAAAAAAATATTACAAATAAATATCTGCATGGAAAAAGTAAAACTATATTTATTTATAAATTTGACTACAAATTTTTGAACACACAAACAAATGAAGAAAATAATGGCATGTTGCAAGGATGATAAGCAATGTCATATTTACTGGAAAAAATATGGTGGAAATACCTAAAGTAGGGCAGAATGTAGTCATTGAGAAAATGTACAAGATTCATTACAGTTAAATAACCAGGAAGAATCTAATTATATATTTTGGACTGATAAATATTTAAATATAAATCATGTACATGATAAAACATTTCTCTTAAAAGAATTGTTTGAGTAATTAATTCATCTCGTATTATTTCACTGAAAGTGAATGAGTTTAACAAAGAAGTAGCAACTCACTATAATACTGTTCAATTTTGATGTGGTTAAGTGGACATACAATATAAGGTAAAACAGACTGAAAACAAAGATGAATTAAGAATGAAAAAAGTAAAATAATTTGCATTCAACCTACTCATGACAATGCAAATAACAGCAAATCAAAATCAAACAAGAAGAAACTCTTTATCTCCTACAGCCTACCAGTTCGTTCTTATTGCCCGAGGTCTTTAAACCTCTTTTCTTCAGTTCTGTTTTAAGCTGATCTTTAGTAAAATTGAGGTATTCTTGTTCTAAATTTTCATTTGGGGCATCAGCATGTTGAATATAAATATTAGCACCAAGGTTCTTTTGAGAATCGATAATGTTTGAGGTTTTGCGTTTGTCACCAGCATTTTTCTTCTTTCCACCCATACTTCCACCTTGACCCCCAAATGGCTACTGAAAAAGAATTAGCTACTCCTTTCCATTTTCCCAAAGAATTCCACCTTGTCATGCAACTTACACAAAACAATTTCAAAATACAAGACCTTATATGTATCTTCAGACAAAAGTTGGAACCATCTAGTTTTAGTATTTCCACTAACATGTATTAAATAGAAGTGAAAATGTCTAAACAAGCATGGTACTATAGCAAACTTTCGATTGAGATGAAACACTTATATCCTCGACGTACATTTAACTACCACTTAAGTTATTTCCTGAGGAATCAGACTTGAAGTTTCAAACGTCAAAATTAATATTCCAGAGGTTTCACAGATCTCCTGACAAATTGTGTCAACATTCCAGCAACCAACCAGATGATCAGTTGATCATCAGACAAAAATTGTCCCTCTACGGTGCTCGGATGTAATCATTAGACATTGATTGAAGATACAACAGAGGCTAGGTGACCCCCAAATTAGAAGCTGAAAGAAAGTAAATATAACGTGAGCGGTGGTCTTAACTCATTTCAAGTACAGAAACGTTTCTTTTATAAAACTTGACCGACCTTCTCGGCAATTTCATGTACGATACTTCTGTGACCATGTTCAGAATTATTCATTATCGAGTGTGATGGCACCACGTGTCACATTTCATTTACTATTTTAAAAACTGCGGTATGACACTGCAAGATAGAAGAACTCTAGATTGTGCGCTATATTTGACATACAATAATTTGGTTTACTCTAGGTACTAAGAACTATATTTAGTGAGATACACGAGTTGGAAGTGTTGGAATGAGGATAAGTCATCAAAATACATCTACATAGTATCAATCAATGTTGAACGTAGGTGCAATGTCTACCGCTAGAGCGCTCGAATATCGGAGACGGGAGAGGGCGCTGGTGTTTTTGTTGTATGGGGCAAAGGTCAAAAGTGCAGGGTTGAAGGAGGTTATTGATAATGTTTACATTTCGCTGGTTGGTAAGTCTTGTTGTTGGTTTTAATATGTTTTGTTATTGAAAAATCGATCTTCTTAACGACTATCAGTTGACCCAATGTATGTGATTGTTCCTGTTAAGCGATTATGCGATGTTCTAAATATAATAATGGCTGCCGAACCCTGGTCTTGAACCCAGACCCATATTCCCGATGAGTTGTATGAACAATTTATCCCCTTTAGTTCTTTTCGCTTGTCAGATTGTTTTCTACCCAAGCGTTTTTAAATGAGTGACACAGCAATGCTAATTATGTCGCCACCCGATCATCTCGAATTATATTTCTGTAACCTAGATATGATGCGTGTCCGGGGTTGGTGTATAGATGTTTTATATTAGAAGGAAAACTGACATGAGTGGAACACTTGATTTGTTTTCTATTGTGTAGTTGGTAAATTGTGGAGGTTTTCATTGACGAATTAGTAATCTGACTGCAGTGGATATTATGCTGTTAATGTTTCAACGTAGTATACTCGTGGTAGATTTGATCGATTTTTTACCTTCATTAGTTATGTTATTGATGATGTATCGTTTAATATTAGAATAAGACTTACGTGCCGTGTTTACACCTTCATCGTAAATGATTCAGATGATTGGTATTCGTCATTTAACTACACAAGAAACATGTCAAGTTTGTAGTATTTAATATTTCCCCCCCATGTTATCCCACTGAAAAAAGGAACTTAAAAATATTGTAAGTTCTTTTGAAGAAATCTTATTGTCAAATGCTTCTTGAATTAGAATTCGCAAGCTTTAATTAGAATTCGCAACATTATTACGTTAGTTTTTTGCATTTTTAATATATCCTTTATTGAACATTTAGGGTTAAGAACTGAAAGGATTGTGATGTTTGTGGACTGATGCAGTGTTTTGTAATGACAGATTTGAATTGTGCCCTATCTTTTGGTAGAGCAGTAAATAAATCTGATTCAAATTAAAAATTAACTTGGGAATAAGAAATTCTTATGTAAAGTGTTGTTTATTATCATATGTTTGAAAAATAATGATTGACTGAATCAATTCTGTTTTATTTTTTCTGTTTTCTATAAGTTGCTGTATTTTTTTCCAGTCCTGGAAACCACCCCCCTCAAGATGAAGAAAAGCTGAAATGGGAAGAAAGTTTGAATCTTTTATTTTATTTGGGAGGGCCGATTTTTGTTTTCAACCTTCAGAACATAACCTAGAAACATGAAATGAAGAAACATCGTTAGAAATAAATGAAAAAAAAAATCTTGGGGATAACTACAAAAGATCCTTAAGAAAACAGGGATCTTTTGCTTTAAATTTAAATTACTTGTATACCACTAGTTCTCAGGGAAATACCAATAATTCTGTTATAATAGTCAAAGGAGTACCTAGTCTGATAACATTGACAGGGAACCCAAAAAAATCTGGAAAACAAGAAGCAACTCTTTCCAAAAACTAAGCAAGAAACTAAGCAAGCCAGTACAGTTTTTAATACAAGTTCATGCCTTATATATATTTTTCCTCACAACAGATTGTTTATGTTGAAATAAATACAGGAAATCAGGAATAATTTTTAAATGCAGATATATATTCATTATATACAATGAAAGAATAGACAAGCTCTTTATATTATATATTTACAGTTGCAGTTATACACTTACCACATTTTCCATAGATAATAATTGTTACTGGTTTAAGCTATTATTTGAGTTATTGTTTGCAATAGAACATGAAATAGAAATAACTACAGTGCTACATAAATACTTTGTTTTAAAGTTCACAGAATACCAAAGAGAACCACAATTTAAAAATCAGGTTCATTGTCTATGGTGATATAAATGAATATAATATAGTATTTTCTTTTGAATTTAAATGTTCATATGAAGAAGTCGTAGCTTCATATCTCCGTGAAGTAAGATTTTGTTTACACGTCAATACCTGAGATAAGTGACTTACTTATTGATCTGATAAGCTGTTTGAAGACCCACTAATCAAGAGAATGTACAAAGCAGAAAGGTTTTTACTTCCTTTGGTGTTTAAATTTTCAAAAATATTGATGTAATGTACAAAGTCATTGTACAAATGTAACGTTTTGTATCCTACCTGCAAATTTTCTAAATGCTCCTTCAACGTCATTGTCATCAAGGATGAGTGATGATGAAGCCAGAGACAGTTGCTTGGAGAGGACCAGCTTCCCGTTGTTCCACCCCAAGAAGAGCAAAATGTTGTCTCGGGCCAGTAGTACCTCCCACGAACCCTTGGCCACCACCAGACGAGGGGAAGTGGGACCACCGCCTGCCGCCACTCGAGACGCGGTGGAAACTTCTCACGACATGTTGAAACGGAGGCTGAGTCCGAACAATGCTTCATTAGCTTCCACGTCTAACACGATGGCAGTTCCCAGTGATGTGAGTGGGATCAACGCTTTTCTCATGAACCCTCTCTTGGCGATGGGCTTCCAGTTGCCTCAGTTGGCTTTGTTAATGCAGCAACAACAACAACAGAACAAGAAATCAGATCACCATCACCACCACCACCTCCATCGCCAACAAGAGCAGCAGCTTCTGAGTGGTCTCCCTTCAGCCTCCTCTTCTCCTTCCTCCTCCTCGATGCTGAACCCAGCTCTCCTTCTCCCGCACATGTTGAGTGCTGAAATAGCTGCTGCCGCTGCTGCACACCAGAAACCGCCGTGGTCCTCATACCACAGCACGGCTGAGAACGTTCTGTTGCCGGTTCAGACCAATGAGCCCAGAACGGGTACCATCATGAGTGGTTCTGTGGGCGGCAATGCGGTGCCTCATGTCTCAGTGAAAGGTTCTGCAGAGAAACAGCCCATTGTTGCTCATACGAAAGAGGATTCTGGACCGGGAAAACAGCCGTTTGTGTGCGACTTGTGTCGTGAGTGGTTCTTTTCCAGAGAGAAATTGGTGATGCATCTCGTCATGAACCACAAGATGCACCATTGTCATTTCTGTGCGGAACTGTTTGAGTCTGTTGAGATGCGAGACGACCACGAAGCGGGCACGCATTTGCCTTTGGAATGTGACATGTGTCAAGCGAGTCTGCCATCTGCCGATCTACTGTCGCAGCACTACCTCATTAGTCATGATGTTAGAAATTGCCAGTTTTGTGGTGTCCTGGTAAGGCCAAAGTCTTATTATGCTGTGCATGTTCGTAGGAAACACTTTGTAGCACCTGATGTTATGGTTGACGATTCTAAAGTGAGGATTATGCGTCGTTGGGATTCTGGAGCAAACGGGTCATCTGCGTGGACATTCACGTGCCATCTGTGTGGCAAAGAAAGGAAAAGAACAGAAACGTTTGGTCATTTTTATTCATATCATCGGCTTTCTCTTTCATGCCTCATCCAACTGTTGGCTTCCGAGGGAGTAGCGTTCTCTGTTCAAGGGACGCCGGCTCCGTCCTCTTCTGGTAACGTACAAAATTTGCCTGCCATAACGATGTCGAGCAGTGACTTCACCTTGACCGCTCCGGCAGGGGATGATTCTTCCAATAACGATGCCTCTCGTAACTCAGGGACCTCTGTAAGCGGAGATGAATCTCAACAACGTTGCCGTTCAAATCCTTCTTCTTGCACCGTGTGTACAAATCCATTTTCAGTCCAAGTGCCAAAACCTGCCCACGATCTCTTTTGCAGAGGGCTGACACTGTGTAGATACTGTGACAGAACGTTTCCCACGAAGGCTGCTAGAAATTCTCACGTCGCCAAGGATCACGGTGATCTCACATGCCGCGTTGGATGTCATTCTGACGTGTCATTTTCTCAGGAATATGAATTATCTGCTCATTATCTGCAAGATCATAATCTCCACATGTGCCATTACTGCACCAACCTCGTGCCAGACGTACAGAATCAGTTCCCTCTTCATTTAAAAAAAATCCACAATTGTTCCGAGGATAGCAGCGCTCTTCAAGACCAGGGGAATAGTGGAGGAATAGATTTGTTTCAATGCAAATACAGTGGAGATAATCTTTCAGTTACATGTGTCTTGTGCAATATAGATATTACTTCATTTATGAATGATATCCAATTATTATTTAAACACATTGAATTCCACAGCATAGAAGTACAATCTGCTTTGCATCTTCTTGAAACAAATCTCATTTTTGATACTGAATTGTGTTCCAGCAAGACAAAGCGGAGTATAGAGCAAGATTTCAGGGATTTGAATTTACATCAGGGAAATACGTCTAGCTATTGGAATAAAATGTTGCACGGAGAAGAGGAGTCTAACAAAACAAGAAAGACTAGGACAAATACTAGAAAAACAGTCCTTAATGCAAAGAAAGTTGTTTATTCGAGTGACCAAGAGCAAGTGGTGTCGAAACAGAGAACCACTGTTCTGAAATCTGTGCAGCAGAATAAAGGGTCAGATGCTGAGGGATCGGTGACTAGAGGGATCAGGAAACATTCCAAAGAAACTTCGGAGAAGAACGGCGGTGATAAGGTCCCTTCAGGGACACCTTTAACAGATGATCCAAATTTTGATTCTTCTAGTGATCTAATGAGCTCTGAAGATGAAGATCTGGCGTCTGAAGGAGACGGCGCAGAGAACGATCTCACAGAGGAAGAAGACGACGAATATTCCCCTGAAAACAAGTCGAAACAGCTGTCAACTGGTCTTGAAAATGATAACTGTGAAGCTGAGTTTGACCCAAACGAAGTGGAATGTGTATTTACGGACACAAGCGATGAGGAGGAAGAGGAAAGGGAGACAGCTTTGGGACCTAAAATTGAAATCAAAGAAGAATGCAGTGTCGAAACCCATTGCACATTGCCTGTTTCAGAGTTTGAGGAAGTGGGAAGGACAGGAAGTTGTCCAAAAAAAGGAGACGATGTGCTCATCAAGAAGGAGCCGGAGGAGGAGGATGAATCTCAACAACCGAGAATTTCAGGGGAAGAGACAAGTGGTGGGTTAGTGGGGGACCAGTTGGTGGAGAAGAGAAATAGCAGCTGCACCACCACCAAATGTGAAATTTGTCAGGGCTCCTTCATCTCGGGTGAAGGGTCAAAGGAACTTGCCCACCACATGAGTTCTCTCCATGGCTTTTGCTTACCATCGGGTAGAGGCCTGGACAGAGCAGGAACCACTCGCCGAAGTTTGAAGTGTTGCTTTTGTCCGACGCAGACACTCTCCCGTCCTGCTTTGCGCCATCACCTGTCCCTGTTGCACAGCAGTGAAATGAAGAAGGAGCCTCCGGACAGGGAAGTGGCATATCAATGTCGTTACTGTGATCATCTTTTCTGGAGGGTGTCTGATCGTGATGAGCATCAAGTGGTCACGCATTCTGATCAAATATCCAGCTTCTTCAAATGCTACGTTTGTTTAAAAGTTTATTCTAGTAAGGTTAGTAGTAGAGAGTCGTGTTTGTATTGTAATGTGTACTGGAGGTATTAATTGATTAAAACAAATGGAATTTCAGTTGTGTTTGGAACGGCACATGAAAGCGGAACACCCTGATCAAACAAGGGGTGTGACGAATATCGGAATGACCTTTAAATGCAAGGTGTGTCTGACGATGCTGCACGGATTGTCTCTTCTAAGGCAGCATTTTCAAGATAAACATCCTGCATCTTTGGTTTTTCACTGTTATCGTTGTAACACTACATTGAAAACCAAGAAGACTCTACGCTCACACATTAAAGTATGTGGGAAGGGAATTACCTACCATTCAAGTGACTGGTGTGTGTGATGTTGATGGCGCTGTTAATATGTTGTTGCTTGCAGAATGTCCATTCAGAGGCTCGCCGTCGCGAGTGCAACTTGTGTGGCAAGGTGCTCTGGAGCAAACGCGCTCATGCCATTCACTACAGAATGAAACATAGCGTGCATTCCAAAGTGGGCTTCAGGTGTCGCATTTGTCAAAAAAGATTTGACTCTAAGGATGAAAGGTTGTTTTTATTAATACATTTTTTTGTTAGAAATTCAATGTGTTGATGTTAATTGAAGTTTTATTGAATAGGAAATTGCATTACCAAGTTGACCACGAGGGGGAAAGTCCATACCACTGTAGTGAGTGTGGCAAAGGTTTTGCATCTAAATCAGGAATGTATGGTCATCGTCAATTGCATACAGGATCAGGCATTTCCAAATGTGAATATTGTGGCAAAGAGTTTACGGTAAGAATATCTAACATCCTGAGTTTTTATGTGCTGCGAAACCTCATTTTAACAAATATGGGTGTAATGGACATTTTTAAGAATTCTGCACAATTATAAAGGATACTTATTTTTTAATTTATCAAAAAGGCAATTTCCTAGAAAATTCAATTTTATACACATATATGATAATACTCTACATCAGCGTTTCCTACCTCCCTTTTGTGCTCGAGTCCCCCCCAGTGATGAGCCTATTCAAGCGCGGCTTGACACCTACCCGCCCTAAAATCCCTATAAAAATATTGCTATTAAAACACAAAGAATGTTAGTTTTTATTTACTTCAAACCAGTTCAGTTGAAAGAATGAATAGTAATAGTCATTGAGATTCAAGTGTATTGTGATATATATTTGTCTAAATCGCATTACATCTAAATAACTAAAAATACATGTAGTAAATATAATTAAGAACCTATTATGTATTGTTCAAAGAAGAGGAATAATTTTTGGAATTTGAGAGTATGTTGATATCCAAAGCTTCTTGCTCCCCTTGGCAGTATCCCACTTCCCCTTTGCGGGGGTTTCCCACAGGTTGGGAACCACATCTGTACAAAATCTAAAATCAGATAATTTCTCTCTCGTAATACAGTACATGAAGTCACTTCAAGTAACAATTAACAAAATTAGCACCTAAACAATCCCAGCAGAGAACAATTTACTTTTTTTCAAACCAATAAAATAGCTGTCAGTATATTTTGTAGGACCTTCTCATTGTGATGATTAATGCAGCGTATCCTCTACACTCGCATCTTTTTTTAATTCAAGAAACTGTCATCTCATTCACGAAACATTCTCTCATCCACTTTGTTATAGGTAACTGTTGTACATTCTTTATGTTCACCTGACAGCATGAACCCCCATAAGAGTTATTTGTTACAATGAGGATCAATTGTACATCTATTAACCTCTCAAATCACTTTAAAGTTATCTAATTTTGATTTGCAGAGGAAAGATAGCTACAACGAACATCTGTTGATTCACAATGGTCCGAGGCACAAATGTCCTCACTGCCCCAAGGAGTTTGTGCAACGATCCAACCTTGTAAGGCACATAAGGATTCATACAGGTACGGATTCTGCTTATAACAATCTTCTTTTGACTTTTGGTACATGAAAATGATATATTTATCTTGTGTGGGTTGATGGGTGTACTCGCTTTGAATACAAAATTGAATATGTGATACAATAGCCGTTTCTTAATTTCAATTGAATTCTTCTCGTAAATGAACTGAAGTGGTGTTCTGTTAATAAAAAAAATGTATTGTCAGAACAGTTAAAAACTGTATATGATTGTGCTATAGTCATTTATAAATGCTAAATCCAGAGAGGGTTTAATGATTATGTTATCATAATGTTCGTAGTACGCTACTAACACATTTTGATAATGATTAGTTTAAGTCATTGTATTACATCCATGAATCTGTTGGGTGTTGTGCGTATAGAACTATATACAGGGTTGGGCAGGGAGGTATGGATGATTTGAACGGGGCGTCGTGCAAGGTGGGGATAACCTTGGCGGATAAAGAGTGGGGGTATCTGTGTGTTATGAGTTGCCATTTTAGTAGCAATGGAGACGTGGTCGATGGAGCATCGCGTGTTTGTGTACAACACCTTTATTGAAACGGGCCGTTCCGTCATTTTTCGTACGTAATCAATGTTTCAATTTTTTCCTCTTTAATTTAATTTTAATTTAATTTTTGTAATGGCAACATCTAAGGTACACATTAAAAAAATAAATTTTGAGTTTCGTTTAAAAATGAGAGTGTAAGTGTTATTTCAAATCATCCATACCTCCCTGCCCAACCCTGTATAAACTGCAGATTGGTAACTTAACATCTATACTAATAACAGTGAGTGTAACATAGAAATCAAAACAAGCACTTGGTACATTGATCTTGAAGAAATACTTCAGAATTCTTATTGCAATGTGAGGTGTGGTGTGGTGTGATGCCAGACATTTGGCTTTGACAACAATTCCATTGCCGAAAACGTATATATTGGAAAGAAAGAAAAAGGACTTGCTTTGTCATAAAACTTGGGTCTAAAAGTAAGCTGCACCAAGATCAAAGAGGAAGATGTCTCGTGCCGCAGCTTATCTGTATTTGGGAATACATATGTATGTTTGAACTTACTCTTTCTGTGTTAAATGTTGCAAAATCAAAATACGGAGGTCATTTGCGAATCTCTTAATTCAATCAACAGACCAAATTAGAAGAGCAGTTGGTAGAAATTCTGGATAAAGTCCTTTGATTCGTCAGGAGCATGCGAGTGTTTGCTTTTGAAATGTATTCTTCACATCCCCTTATGTTGGAAATAAAACTGCAAACACCTTATTTTATATTTTTCACACTTTACTGTTCAGTTTTTTATGACAATACAATTATTGTGATGGCATTAGATGCCTGTTCATAGGTCTGGTACATAAATGACGTATAAACTAAATTACATGCTATGAACATTTTATTAAGTTCATATATTAAGTAACTCTTTAGTATAGTATTCCAATTATACTTATTATCCAGTTATTTAAACAGTTAGGCTTTTATTGTCGATGCATTATATATTTATTGAGATCCACTTTTTTAGATTTCTTCTTAATTGCAATCTTACTATTTAATAACTTGTTATCTTTTGGTAATAAATTAAAGTTCTTAATTCCTACTATGTAACTGTTTTTGTTATTATAGTATTGTTCGAAATATTTAATAGTAACTACTCTTTGCTCATTAGAGTAGTATTAATCATTGGTTTTCGTATTGTCTTGTGTCTAGTTTTGCTATCAGAATCCCTATAACTATGACTGATATATTTGTAATTACATACTAAGAATTGCTATTGAAAAGTTTGTTAAACGCCTTAAAACTATTTTCTCTTTAGTTAATAATTTTGATAGATTTTTCTTTAATAACGATTTGCTTACATTGTTATTTACCCCATCACATGCCAAAATTGCTTAAATGCTATTTGTTTGAAGAAAGGGTTTTTATTTGTAAGCTGCTGCTGTGTGAGAGGCAGGCAAGGGCTCATGCCTCTTTTTTTTCCTTCCTTGACAGAAAGTCGAGGAAATGTAAAGAAAACGAAACTGAATTCATTAGTTTCAATTTTCCTGTTGACAAAAAATGCAAATCCCTATAGGGTTCTTTTAGTGTAAATTATGATATAAAATATCCTGTCCTTTGTGTGTGTGTTTTTAAGGAGATGAAGAAAGGTGAGAAAGTTTAAAATAGTCCAAAACATTTCTTTATAGGCACGAGTGTCAAGGCAAATATATTCTCAACTAAGTGTCATTTCCGGGATAGTTTGCAAAAATTATTAATATTCTTCTTTATATTAATTTCTTTCAAAATTTTGTAGTTTTTAAAATGAAATGATTTCAGAATGAACTGTTCAGAAATAGTGTTCTATTCCAAATTGAGTCTTATTCCATCTCAAGTTTCATTCTGACCTAGGTGTGTTATTGTAGGAAAAATCTTTGACAGACTCGTACATTCACACTGTAACCAATTCGTAGGGTTCTTATTAATGTAAGAATTGTGATTAGAAAAGAATAGAAAATTTATTTTCATGAATGAGATATACAAATTTTCCTTACATAAGAACATGAAAAAAAACGACTCAAGGTGAGGCAACTCTTAGCAATTCTTTTAGCTGTGTCAAGACTTCCTTCACATACATTCATGTATATATTTTCAGTTGCAGAGAACACATTACTCAAAAAAGTGTAAGAAGCAATATCAATAATTATAATAAGATAAAAGAAATCTCTTATTAATAAATCTTTGCAAATGTACCAAATCATTGTAATGTGTCATTCAAAATGTTCGTATGGCACCCAACAATACTTACTTGAACAAAAATTGTTCCACTTCATCAAGGTTCATTGCAAGCAACCAAATTTTTAAATTTTTCTAGAATGATGATTTTGTATGTGCATTACTAATATGAAATGTAATTTATTGAAAAAAGTCAGAGAGCTGAAAGTATAAAACTTCATAAAAGCTTCACTGCTTGGTCTTAAAGAGTGCTATATTAATGTTATTTATGTTTATTCTGTTTATTTTCTTGTATTGTCTTGATGAAATTTTTGCAGAGATTGTTGTAGAATGATCGATTCAATTCATTTACCATAAATTTCTATGGAAATACTTGTAATTATCTGGTGAGATGAAAACTCATTGCATTCCTTAGGTATTCCTATGCCACAGTGGGCTCTAATGACCTCGATGTTGACGAGCCCAAAAGCCCCAACAAACAAACAAAAACCTATGCCACAAGAATCATTGAAGATGGCTGCTACACATTAAACATTTCAGAAAGAGACACAATGTTTTTCTCATTTATTTATGAAAACTCTTTCAACACATCACAATCATATAATGTAATGTTATATTACATGATACATGTTTACGTTTTTTAATCTTTTTGTTTGTTTTAACTATTTGTGAGATTCTTTTAGCTTGTTGAATTGAAAGCGGGAGTTATGCAAGTTACTTTTTGTATTTACAACTTTAAAATGTTTTGAATCATCAATTTCCCTTTGTTAATTTGGCATGATGTAAAATTTTGTTTTAATTACTCATATTTAAATAGTACCCACTTTAATGCAAATTACTTATTTATTTTACATGTAATTAACTTCTTTGATCACTGATAATTTTAATTATCTTGTCCATATACTTTTCCGCTCTCAGTTGCATGCTCCTGCCCAAGCTATCAACCCATATAACTTACTATAAAGCCTTACTATGTTCTTGTTTATTTTAGATACTTGTATTTTGTAATATTTCATTTTAATTTATTGTCTAATTTGTGATTATTCATATCCTATCTCATATGTTCTCTAGGCAGACTCCTAAATCTTTACTGTTCTTTACCTGTTGGATCAAACTATGAGACTTATTAATTCTTCTAGAGACAATAGAAGGTTCATCGTGAATATAATTCTCTCTCATGATATTCTTAGGTTTGTTTGTATGAAGAGCATGTTATATTTAGCTGCTTTTGCGGTCGGATAGAGGCAGAGTCAGGCCAGTGCATATCAGAATTAGAGAGATCATTTGCGCATAGTTATAAGCAATGGACCTACAGTGGCACCTTAAGAAACACAGGACTTAATATCTTTGGTCTCACTTATAGTTGTATCTTCTCCAACACACACTACCTGTTCCACCTCAACTGCTGAATATTTCCTCTAATCTAGGCGTGTAGAAAAAATATCGATATGTCATATGAATGGTGTTATTCTTTCGATATTCTTGACAGGTATATTTGGGCATGGCTTCCTACAATTACCTAATGCTGGATCATGCATTGTGTGGCAACGGTGCACCGATCGATGGCCGGCTTGGTTAAATGCGTTAACTTCATTTCAGCGAATGAATTGTTTACGCATTCATTTTCTTTGTCTCAGATAAATCTGAACTTAAAGGCATCATTTATTTATTGTGGTCGCGCTATATTTTTTTAGCTTCTATGATACTGACGACTAATATATGAATGTTAAGCTAAAGACACACTTGCGTTTGCGGAGCGGAGCGATTTTTCGCCCGCCGGGGAGACAGCACGTGTTATCTTATGTGCAAAAACACACCTAGAGGGCGCTGAGCGGAGCGGAGCAGATATCTCCGGTAATTGCTGCACGACCATGTCGCCTGCTGAAGGCCACAAATGTTGGATATAGATGGGTATATTGAGAAGCGAGGAAGACAACTGGTGATTTCTTTCACAGTGTTTCCCTTGAATATAATTTCCTTCAATTTCTACGGACTGATTATTAATTTTATCAATATTTATATTAATTATTGCAAAACTGAGTTATTATATATCACTGAGTATTCTTGTGCTAACTCACTTCATAAAAGACTTTTCGCGTCCTTTTTAGCGGAGTACGTTTTTATGAAGCTTTTTTATTTTCGTGCTTTACTATTCTTTACTTCGTGTATTCTTCTGTTTGTATTTTAGTCTTTTGAGATTTTCGTTTATGTAATTGTCAAGAATTTGGCCGTGGTTTCAGTTAAAAAGAGCGAAATGCGCATTTTCACATCTACATTTTAAAGCTTTACATTTCAATTATTTGTAATATTTGTCCCTCAATTTGAGTTCTATGTCGTACTATTTTTGTGAAATTGTGAATTTGCATTATGTTGTGTTTTTGATTGTTCGTGTATTTGAAACGAACTAATCACGACTTCCTAAAAATCTAATAGAGACTTCTCGAGCAGGGAAGTTTCAAAATATAGGGTAATTTTATCTGTACAGTTCGCTTTTAATTATCAAAATTATATAATATTAACAATTTTTGAACGTAGTTGAAAGATTGTCCTACAGTTTGCCTCATTTAAAGTGTAAATTAAAAAATTATATTACTACTTAAAATTTGTAAAACAAAAAATATTGAGTCAATCATGTTACATATTTTGGAAGGTAGTTATTTATCAATAATTATTGATAGATTACATGATAAGAGTATATTTTAAAAGGGATTATATTTGAATTAAATATTTATGTAAGTATTATACTACTAACGTCCATTATATATATGACAAATAAATAAATAACAATTTACGATCTTTTTACGTATTTTGTTCTTATTAAAATGCACAACGTAACGACTCTCTTGGTTTGAGTCTACAAAAATAGTCACCGTGGCGTTCATTGCACAGTAAACAATAAATATTACTTTAAACATTTTCATTACACATAACTTGTGTTTTACAGTAAAATCGTTGTGTAGTTAGCGGGGCAGTTGCATGGATGCTCTGTACAAGAACTGCGCGAAGCATGTCTGTTTTCTTCCTGAAGTGACCTTGTTCCTTCCACTCCTATCCGCTGACGCCCGCTCCGCTAGGTGTGTCTTTGCACAAGCGGAGCGGAGAAAACGCAAGTGGGTCTTTAACCTTAGCTTCTCTTTGGCCGACCTACGATACCGGTGTTGTCAAGCGTTAGACTCCGGCCTGGTAATTGTACGTCATGATTTGGGACTTTTTTCAGTCACAATCAGAAAAGTTGACTAGTCAAATTCACGAAGGGAATGCAAAAGTGTTGCTGAAGTCAACTTCTGGGTTCGCGCATTCTGCTCGTTGGATAAGGAATCGAGCGGCAATGAACGAGAAACTGCTCGATGCTGCCCCGACTCTATGGAATCAATTCAGGATTCAGATGATCTTATAACCTTGTTCTAACAAATTTTGCTTACTTCGGTGCTTCGTGCGGAGAAGTTATGAATAATTTGACATACGTGATACATGAAGTGACAATAGCAACACATTTTTTAATAACGTACGAGTTAATTTTAAATTACAATTTTTTATCACATAAGCTTCATTTTTCAATAACAGTTGTCTTCATTTTTAACTGCATTTTTGAAAATCTATTAAAAGTTGTGTGCCTATCTCAATTTATGTACTACAAGAAAGAACATTTTTCCATTGTTTGATGTAGAATGTGACAGCGAATTGCTCAAAGCCATCTTTCACTATCTTGCTCTCGGGAGGAGAAAGCGAAGGTCAGAGGAGATGGTGGAGGTAGAAGCTACAAAAATTACATGAATGCCTTTAATCCGAAAATGTGAAGAGAAAATTATTTCTGTACTTGTAAACCTGTAAATCATGCCATTCAGTGTGGCATTATAAGCATCAACTGTCTATAGAATGAGACTAATTAATGCCTATTATTGAAAAAAAAAACGAAAGGGTTTACTTATTAAACTTTATAAATAATAAAAGGAAATTCTATTGATTACTTAAATGCATTTTGGGTAAACGGTCACAAAATGCTTAATAAACATTGAATTACTTGGCGATTCTTCTAATTCGTATCTTCTGGCTGCGCTCAACTCTCCTCCTCAGCGAAGTTGACTACAGTAAACTTTTTTCACGAATGGAATGCTCGCGAAGTTGAGTGTAGTCGACTACTAGTCAGCAGTTGGCGAACATTCGTCATTGGGCGAATACCGATGCTCGCTCCCTCGGCGCAGCGTGTCCGACTTTTGAGACGCATCAAAGGAAGTCGAACTGACCTGTTCGTGGTATGTCCACGTATTCGAGCTTTTACGAATACCAAGGATTGCAAGTATACAAATATTACGATTTCAAGTTATTCCGTGTAGGTAATCGCTGAAAAAAACTAATTATTTGTTATTTTTCTCCTTATCGTACAAATTAATAAGTGTTTTTAGTAGTGATAAAATAGAGAAATTGGAACTAATAACCCCCCACCCAACGCGGTCGTTTTTGACAGTTTATTTGATGTGTGGCACAAACATGTTTATTCACTTTATTTCACTTTCTTGTTAACTGTCCTAAAGAGTCACGGTATTGAATGTGTATTGATGTTATTACCATTATCTATTATTTAATAGTATTAGCCCATATTTCCTGTACACGGTCATATAATTCATGCAAGGGCGAGGTTAGTGAAAATAAAAAAATACTATAATGATAAAATATTACATTTAAATGAAATGAATGGTTCTTGAATAAATAGATGGAGTGGGATGTTGTGGAGACACAAATTAAGATAGTTATAACATATTGATTCTTTCAGAGTGAATAAGAATTAATGTGATTATAAGGATCTTGAAATTTGAGAAAAGCGAATACTATAGCTAAATCCATATGGAATAAAAAAAACTAGCTTACAAATGCTTTAATTTCATCGATAGAATTAAGATTAGATAAGACCCATTTACTTTACTTAACAACATTCCACAAGACACAACTACATATTTTATGCCTCTTGTGCTGCTCTTCCACCTGACCGTAGGTAAGGGAATCGGGAAGGAGAGATGTTGGGTTATCAACAAATCTCGATCACGCTCGCTCAATTGAGAGAAACATGCAAACCAAGTGTGGACAGTTCACACAAATATTTGCGTTATTTGAGTACTTTGATGGGCGACTAATGCCGACACTGGGCGTTTCATATTTGTGTATTTGCCAACAAGGCCAAGTGCAGATGAGCTATTTGTATTTGCTGTACTATGGCAAATACGCGAAAACCTTTATCTGTTCTCTGTCTCTCTTTTTTTTTCTTTTTTAATGGTGGGGCTTTAAGGGCTCATCAACAGCAAAGGTCATAAGAGCCCATACAGGTCTGTTCTATTGTCGGTTTTTTGGTTGCACATGAAAGGACTCAAATAATCCAAATATAATAGAGAATACCTGAGAGACATGGGTGCGCTTAAATGCTAAGATTGAGGATTGCCACTAAATGCAAAACATTTTGTTTTCTTACTACTGTCAACACCACACACACACGTACACGTGTTGGAAGACAGAATAATCAGTGATATGTGCCTATGTATTGTGGATGAATGATGTTAAGTTGGGATTTTACGTTGTTGTTTTTTTGTAGGTGAGAAGCCTTATAAATGTTTGTACTGTGACAAATGCTTCTCCGACAAAGGGGCTTGCAATTCCCATATTCGTGTGCATACTCGAGAAGAAACTTGTAGCTGTCCTTATTGTGGTCAGACCTTCTCCAAGAAACAGGTTTGTAATGTCTTACATAGAGGAAGAAATATTCTATTTTATGATAAATAATACCTATGTATTGTCGGTATGTTGTATTAAAGTGTAGACAACATAACTCTCTGTAATATTAGATCAGTAATATTAACCCTTACAAATCTTATTTCACGCTTAGCAGTAAGGGGCAAATATTCAGAGTCACGAGGCTGTTCATATAGAAAATGAATCATCACTGATCTCGTGGTGGCGGTGTTTTTTTGCTCCTTCCAATTCATTGCATGTTCGCACTTTCTCATTGAAGCAGCTTAACGCTACTTTGACTTCATTTGTCTATTCGGAACTTCTTACACAATTCCGCTGTGTAATTGTTGTCGTGTGAATGGCTATGTTTGAGAAATTGTTGCAATTAATAGGGAGTTTTTGAGATAAAAATGGCTGGTGATTTAGCGTTCCAATATATTATGAATGTGCTACATATTCATAACATTTTGTTAATAATACCTCAATTTTTGGAAAAACAATTGTTTGCTTATGAAGTTTTGTAATTGTTGACAGACGTGCGTAACTGTCTGAGCGTATCATAGGTGATGTCTCATCACTTCAAAAAATATTCTTTGCACGAGAGAAGCTTGTAATAGAGAAAGTTGGATTATGAAAGTAGTTATAACGGCAGAAGATACAATTCAGGAATTGTTTGTTTGTAGTTCACTTACCGCATTATAGAATTTATGATATTAGACTCTGGTGTGTTAAAAATGTGTTTGGTTTCAGAAATTGAAGTATCATATCCGAAAGCATACAGGGGAAGGTTTAATAAGTTGTGAAATTTGCAGCAAGGTATGTCTATTTTCATTTTTTGTTAGAAGACATGTATGTAACAGTTTAATTTCAATTAATTTTTTTTTTTACTGCAGTCTTTTACAAACAGCTTTGCTCTGAAAGAACACAGGGTAATTCACAACAGACAAACTCAAATTCTTTGCCAGATGTGTGGAAAAGGATTTAATAGTGAAAAGTATTTGCAACGGCATGTGACTATTGTTCATGAACCATCTAAAGCATTTGCCTGCCCTCTGTAAGTAGAATATTGTTATTTATTATATTAATATCTACTTCTTAAATTAAATACAACATTATTGTGGAAAATGGTACCTTGTTCAGTTTTTAAATAAAGGAATATTATTGTGTTCATACATTCAATTTGGGGGTGCTAGTGTAATATTAAATAGTAGCAATAATGAGATGAAAACATTCTTTTTGTATATTTTTGATTTATCAGATGCCATTGCAGGAGAATGAATAGATTTAGGCAATCATTTTAATAGTGTATTGCTTTGTTATTTTGATTTACAAAAGTGATATGGAAAAAATACTGGAGTTGCTTAAACATTTTGGAAATAATGGCTTAGAATTCCTTATAAATTAGTGTGCAAATACATTAATTAGTTTGAGCTGAGAAATGTTACAATTGTGAGTTTCATAGGGTTGATGTCATGTCGGTGCATCACATTTTGTTAATGTTCCATCTTTGGTGTGCACTGAAGTATTGCTGTGCTTTCTACAGCTGTCCAAAGGTGTTCTCCCAACATGCACGTCTGAAGGCCCATCTCATGACACACACTGGAGTGAAGCATATCAAATGCTTGCTCTGTGATAAGGCGTACTCTGTTCGTAAATCATTACGGCGCCACCTTCAAGAAAAACACAATATTTCCCCCGAACATCCTCAGTACAAACACTGTTTCTATGCCATGACTGCCGAAGAGGCAGGGCTACACATCCCAGAGGGAGCGGGACCCTTTGTCGGAGACGACGACTCGACGAGTCAATCGCTTCCTCAGGACGAGGAGGAGGAGAAGAAGAAGAAGGTGAAGAAGAGGGATCCTCCGTCTCCGACGTCGAGAAAGTTTCCTCGTAAAACCCCGGGACGAAAGGGACCTACCAGGAGAGGTGTTACCAAGACATCGGCCCCCTTTGAAGTATACAGTGGAGAAGCAGAGGAAGGAGACGGGGAACAGAAGAGAAACCGTCGAAGGGTGGGTAGGAAGCGCTCTTCTTCACAGCATCGCGAAGGGGAGAGCACGTCCTCCAACAATCCTTCGACGTCTTCCTCAGAATCTCCTAGGAAGAGAGGTCGACCTCCGAAAAAGATCGCTCCCACCAAAGTTGTGAGGAAACTGGATGAAGGAAAAACCGAAGAAGAAGAAGAAGACGAGAGAGGCGAAGGAAATACCGAGTTTGTGCCTTCCGACGAGTCCGGTAGTAGCCAGAATTTGGCAGAATCTGTTTGTAGACGAGAAGAGGAGGCTGTAGTGACTAGGACTCCTGTGAAGGGGTTGAGTCGAGAGGACGGCAGGAGCACGGCAGCGTTAGCGACTCCACCGGGCGATCGCTCTACCGCCATCACGGCGATTAGCTCTTCGACCACAGGAAGAAAGAAGAGACGTGTGGAAGCGATTGTAGAAATCCTTCACAAGACTGGAAGTTCTCCCAGCAGTGTAAGTACAAAGGAGGAGGAGGAGGAGGAGGAGGAGGATGGGGAAGATGACGAGGACCAAGAGGACAAGAAGGAAACTGTGACGACAAAGAAGAGGGAGGAAGAATCTAGTTTGAGAGGGGAATCTGAAAGTGAGGATGATACGCCAGTTTTAGCAAAGATTCTCCCCTTGAATAGTCCAAAGAAATGTAGGTAGGGAAGGCACGGACACACGGTTCAGTAGATTGGACAACAATGGACTGTGTAGATTAAAGAAGAAATAGATTTTAATGAGTAAATAAATATCCTTGTTCTTTTCAATTTCACAATTTCTGTTACCTCATGACAAGTAGCCTATTGCAGTGAAAGTTTTTCAGAATCATTGATGTATATTGTGTTGTTGTTCAGGGAGATTCATTGTGATTGAAGTGTGAAGTGACGAGTTGCTAAGGGTTTAATTTTCATTCGTGAGGAGGTTACCATGTCTTTTACAGAGTTAATTTATCTATACCAAAGATTCCCTTGCAATAGAACTGCAGAGGCGTATTTGTTTTGTATGTAAAGTAATATTGTGAAATTTGATTGTTCGAGGTTAAATATTGGCAAGGCTTTCATTACCAGCACTTTGTTCATATTGGTAGGTTTTTAGGGAAAGGAAACTTAACCCTTTTTTTTCCCTATGTTCAATGCAGGTCGAGGTGACGCGATCTACAAAGATGTTCATTTTGTTGAGGAAAATCTGTCGTTCTCGGTTTGCATGTTAATGATACTTTTAAGAAACATTCCTGCAATTAGTACAAGCCTTGTAGCAAGGATGTTTGGTACCACTACGATAACAAAATGAATTCTTATTTACTACTTTGTGGTTTAGAAATCGATTGTAAAAGTTCATCCTTAGACATTTCTATATTTCTGTTCTTATTAAACGAGATTAAGATTTATCGGAAGCAAATATACTGTAAGACGGCACACAATTGTGCATCTAAAAGTAGTGAATAATATTTTTGTAATTGTTTGCAATTTTCATCTAGTACAAAGACTTCTCTTTTTCAATTGCAATATCTGAAGGTAATTTTGTACAAAACTTGAACGGGTGTCTCCTTTAGATGTAATTTTTCTATCGTGTTCTGTAGTTGTATTCTGTAGGTGTCGATTTTATGGCCAGTATGAATGAGTGTGAGGTTCAAAGTAAGTATAAAGTATTTATTTTAAAATGTTGATTACCAGGGTTTTCTCTATGGAGCATACGTCTTGTTGGTTGTTCTGTAAATCCTGGCTGCGACATTCTGGTTGCAAGAGATGAAGTATTAATGTTTCACGGATACTTGACATTCATCTTTACTTTGTGGGCATAGGGGGGGGGGCTGATTTTACACTTGAATGGTGCAATTCACTTTCTACCTCGATATATTATAATTTCTATTCATACAGTCTATTCAATATATTACTTTATTTTTATTTAAGAATATCTTTATATCAAAAAACAAAATCAGATTAAGAGAATTTTAAATATTGATTCAGATCACATTTCTTATGTTTTAGCTTTCCAGATACCAATGTTGTATAGTTAAGGTCTTCCCTTTTTATAATTGTTTTATCTATTTAACTTTGTCCATCGTCCTTGCTAGAGAACGCAACTAATGTTTTTAAACCTGTTTTTGAAAGCTTTGCCAACTATACACTATGTGTTATCCAAAATAACAGTTTTCTCAATCATAGGTTAAATGTACACAACCAAAAGTAAAGGTTGACTGCTCAGGATTTATAAAAATGTTTCCAAAAATTATATTTGGTCTTTAATAATGTGTGGACCATGTCGTAATTTTAACTTAAGTACGTATACAAAATATGAAACATCTGAAATATTTCCAACCTGTCTTCTCAACAATTAGATGATGCATCTTATATATTTTTAAGGACATTGTATTTGTATCTAAAAGATGTTTCCCTCCTGTATTGTGTGACGTGCTCTAAGACCCTTTTCAGCCCTTTTTCTCCCCCTTTCTTCCTTCCTACACCTGTACTTGAGACCTTGGACTGATCATCCTCGTGATGGAGGATTACCTTACTAGCGCAATATTATTCAACCTTTAATGTATATTTGGCTTTTTGTTGGCAAATTATTTTGTATTTGCCAATATATTAGATCTATGAATATTTTTTCCTGACATGAAATGACATTCCCCGAATATTCATAGGATCAAATAGATATTGTTAGGGAATATTTATACATTACTTTGGAATTGTGGTCTCTCTTCCCCATTTTTTAAAATGATACAATCTTTAGCTCCCATTTTAGTGTCGAGAGAATACCATTAAAGTGTCAATTTTTTGGCAAATGATATTTTGATATAAGTAAATAATAGTAATTAATGAATATTGCATTAGCTTTATATATACATCTTTCAAAAATATATATTTACCATTTTGAAATTCAGGTCTTGTCAGTGTTTGTGGTGGGTAGGAGTTGTCTACATGATACATGAGGGAGTGGGGTGTCGAAAGCTTCATTTCAAAGTTAAGAAATTTTTTATTGTTTTAGGCTTTGTCAGTTTTTACATTATGAATTATTTTCATAACTATTTTATATAAAGGGCTTCGCAGAATTTGAGAACCTGTTTTTACAAACATTTGTTCTCAAAAGTGCCTTGCTATTTAAACACTTCATTGAAAGTGAAGTCTTGGATTAAATTGAGAAATATGATTTTTTTTTTAAACTATAAATTGATATTTTAGTATCTTTTTTTCTTCTTAATGCTGTTACATTTCCAACTTAATCTCATTCCTTTTTTAATTTTCTTCTTTTTCATTCCTTGTGAACACAGATTTGTGTTTGAAGATGCAAGAAGTTCTTTATCCATTTCAAATTTCAGTTGATACTTCAAGGTTTTATTAAGGGATGAGGAACTCGATTGATTACTTAACTGCAGCTTGCAGATTTTAACAATACTAAGGGAACTGTTGTACCCTTCCCATGTAGGGGATTTGAGAGAAATTGTAAAACTCTTTCTTTCACCATTGTGTCATGTACACCAACCAACCTACTTGAAAATTAGGTAAATTACTCTCTTCAATTTGAGAAAATGAACCGTGTAAGAAATTTCTTAATGTCTTTCCAATTTATTTCTGGCAAATGGTAAATGTTATATACATACATAGTAACTGAATATCTATGAGTAATCTTGTTTTATAAAGTGGGTATGTTATTACAATTAAGTAAGAAATGAAATGTGTTCTCGTTTTTAGATAGTAGAATGGGATTTGATGTACAACAACAGTTGATTTAGTTGTACTGCCTGAAAATTCAGATAATTTTGTGTAAAACAATGTGTGTAGTTATGTAATATTGTTTTTTTAATCCTTTTTTAATTGTATGTTTGTTTATTTTAGGACCTAAGAATTGTTCATTAGTCGCAGTAATGTATGTTGTATTACTTTAATTAAGTGTATATAGAGATAATGTTCGACTGGCTTTAGAAAGATACTCCGCTAAGCATATGTGATAACAATACTTGTACTGATGACTGTTACTTGTTGCTGCCTTGAAATTATTGGTTTGGAAGCCAATGCCAGAAGCCCAGTCAAGTTAGGAGGATTAGTGATGGAGTGTGTGTTACTATGAAAGGATCACCTACTATTTGCAATGTTGACAATATTTATGTGTAAACTACTTATTTTTTAGTTTTTCTTCTGCATATTTATGGTTTTCTGTGAATTAAAATATTATAGATTAGAGCAGACATAATATATATACAACAGAGGCATTATTTTTACACAAAGCATCTTGTGACGGGTAGAAGTGTACGTGCACAACGTAGAGCTGTAATTGTTAAGTACGTCCTCCAGCAGGTTATGAATTGAAAGAAGATAGGCAAGATGATCGACAGAAATAAAGATACAGGCGTTCTCGAAAATAAGATAAGATTTCTGAACGGTAGTCTCTGCCGCTACTTTCTTCTTGCTTTGCATCTCGTGCAACGCACGTTTCGTTCAGGAGTTTCTTACAAAACCACAATCGAACAAATAGTATTTTGAAGAAATTCTTGAATTGATTTAGTTAATGAAGTGGCTATGGACTGAATTTTTGGGAATTTTAGCATGGTTACTTTTCACACACGATAACAGAATAGAAATCTTTCTAAAGCTGGTAGTTCATTTTATCAGGTTTTCATTATCATAGGAAACTAACAAGGTATTTTTATCACAACAGAAACAATTGACTGATGTTTAAATAATATTAACCGGGTATATTTTATAATACTATTTGTTACCAACAGAACAGTACTATATAGTTTTCAGCAATACAGTTTTTATGAGAATTAACACACAAGATGATGTCGACGTCATAAATTATTAAGTTTATGCTATCTTAGCTACTTGAGCGATTGATGATAAACTTATTTCCCACAGTCGTCTTATTGAACCTGAATTGTTCTTTACTGTCAATAGCATATCTAGTCTTTTCAACATTGTTTTACGCTGTCTTTCCTTATAAATGTTCTACTCCGGGTATAGTGTTGTGTTGCGTAAGTGGCATCAATATTGTTTGTAAACTTAATAATTTATGACTGTGATATTATCTTGCACCAACATGTAATATTTTGTTAACAGTTACAGAAAAGCAGTTTTCACTGCTTCTACCTCAAGCTTTTAACAGATTATACCAATAGATTTTAACAAAAGCTTACATACAGATTGGTAAATAATCATTGTTTTTATTCTTGTTACTATGTGTTTTTTATGTACAGTTGCCACAGGCAAAGCCGGATTTTTGCATTTTTCTTATAAATAAATATAAATATATATATCAGAGCCGTCTGTCTCGTGATGGAAAGTGGAGAAGCAAGCGTGTTAGTATTAATAATCTTGATACTCTGGTTGATTGGTAACAAACAACCAGACATATTTCTGATACCATGTGTGTATGTATGCAGCAGCATTACTTTGTTTAGTTTTGTGTATGAGTGTTGTTGTTGTTGGGTGAATATACATTTAGGGAGCTCCTGATGTCTCGGAGGAGTGAATAATTTCATGTATGTGTGTGTTAATCTCTGATTGTATCCATCTTCATGAAAGATTTTACTTAGGAGATTTGGGAATTGTAGTGTTAGGTCAAGGACGAAATGTGTTGAAGATTTTGGAGGCAGCGGCATTACTCTGAGGATTAGGCATTTTTCTGTTCTGAATAAACGGGTTTTACATATTATTTTATATTTGACAGTTAATCAAGTTTTTTATTTTAAATGTATTGAAATAAACATGCCAAATATGATTTAAGTTTTAATTATTATTTTTTTCTTATCAAGTCATCTAGATTAACATTTGGTTTAGAACAAATTTTCTATTTTTGTTGTAAATATAAAAATTAGATGGGCTCGATGACATTTACGTCTGCGTTTGGTGCTTGGATTGTGAATTTCTTTTTCTGTGTTTACGAAGGATGACCGACATCTCTGCTGGTTTCAGGCACTGGGTTACCTGTATTAGCATTTCCTTGAGTGCAGTTATGTGAACTACCGGCTTAACATGTATGTTTTTGGAGAAACTGCTTTTCAGAGTATGGTGAGCAAGTTGTCTGCAAGTTTTTCATGAAATGTTTTCTACCTCCTAATCATGTTTAATATATATTTCTAAACGACAATCTTACTTCTTGCTCCCACATCCCTCTGTAATGAGTTGTGTGTTGTTCATCTGTGTTTGTAAACCAACATTTGAGAGCTGCATGTGAGATGGGAATAATAATAATAATAATAATAATAATTACTGATATTTTCATTCCAATGACGACATTATTTTACTTACTGTGCAGATGTAAGTATGGCATAGGTAATTGTTATTAAATTAGGAAACTTTTTTAAGAGACTGAAGTATTTCCATTCTGAATTAGACAAAATTAATGCATATTCTAAGTATCTGGGATTTGTTAGTCTAACATTCTCAATATTATATTTTGATGGAGAATTTCAAAACAAATTAACACATGTGCAGTTGTGTACATGGTATTAGCATATTTCCATCTGTGAACTGCATGTTAGATATAGGCAGATATTGAAAACTGAATGTCAAAAGTTGTGTGCACAAATTAATTATATTCATATTTCTGTAATTCTTCATGTAGGGATATAAAAGGATTAATTTCTGTAAGAGTAATTTATGTATGGGACAAATGTCTTGTGATGAAATTAAATGTATTTTAATGAGATATGTACATATTGTACTTACCAAATTATAACCAGTACAAAGTAATTTTCTCGTAGTAACTTTGGACAAGAAAATAGAATGATCTTGAACATTTGTGATTAAAATGGCCTTCTCTATCTTGTTTTGTGTGGAAATTAGAATTGTTGGAAACTTTCTGTGTTTTTTTTTACTGGTTATATTTCCAAGTACTGTGGTCTTGTAGTTGGTTGCCCCCTAATAGCATATTTCATGTAGTCTTGGTTGTAGAATTTGTGTAATTGTGGAACTGCCTATGCACTTATTCTTACAGAAATTAACGTTTTTAAATTTGAATCTGGAATGAAGATTATATTGACCAATGGACACCTGAACAATCAGAGGTATATGTATTCACATACAAGCGTACATTGAATGTCATTTGTTTGTTTGTAATGTAGATTTAAAAACAAAGGAGATAATAAGTACAAAATTGATGGTAAATTTGTTTCCTTTTATATTCATCTTAGAGGAAGTTTTGTGAGTGTTCTGTGTACTTTTGTCTTCAAGTAAAAAGTGTTTCGTACTTTATATATCAAGTAATAACCTTCAGTTACCTAAACAAAATTTGAGTGGCAAATGAAATAAAATAGTATCAACACATAACTATCAACGTGAAGTGCCAGTATGAATGATAATTATGTATAAATTGTCATTGTTTTAATATAGGGATTTCTTGTGTTCTTTTGTAAGAACAATTTTCTCAGAAACAAACAAAATAGTCATATCTTTTTAAATGGCATAATTGACATTTAATATTTACAAAAATAAATGTAGTCAAGAAATATCATCTTCGTTTTACTTATCTTCCTTCCTTCCTTCCTTCCTTCCTTCCTTTACAATGAGAAGTTATTTTAATACATTCTCTTTTTAAATCAAGCTAAGCATAAGAAACAAACCTAATTTGTTTTTGTTTCCTTTCATTTTGACGAGCATCAGAGAAGTAGAAGTTTCAATTTTTTTATATTTTTTTTCAAACTTTACATTTTGTTGTGTTTGGCAGTTACTGATTACACTTGAGTGAAAGGATTTAAACTAAAATTATGAATTAATTAACAAAAAAAGGATTAACACGTTTTTGATTGGTCATGAATACAATGTAAATGTTGACTAGTGAGATTTGTTAATGTTAAAGAAGCTAATGATAAAAAGCTTGCGCTACTATCTTATAAATCTTAATCATCATCTTGTTTTGAATGGTCATACGCAGTTTGTACTGTTTTTTGACAATAAATTTATTTATTATTTAATTCAGTCCCATGTTTTTTTTCTTTTAATTCTCGGTCGATACCCCGAAACTCTCGCAATTGGGAGAACATTTGAACTGAAACTAGTGTACATGGTGATACGTTAATATCTCGCTTTTTCTATCTTTCGCATGAGAATCCGTCTTCTGTTTCACTGAAAAAAGAGAGGAGAGCGAGCGCGTCTGGTTTTTTATGGAAATCAGTTTTACGTTGCTCACAGGTTGCTTTTACCAGCGGCGTTAGTTCAGCATTCTATGTAAAACTTGGAATGCGCCTACTCGGGGCCTACTCAGGGGTTAGGGGCAGAATACAATGAGAAAGAAACAAAGCACGAAGCTGGTTTCTCTGGTTTGAGAGGAAAAACAGATTAAGACGAAACAGGAAGCGAGAGAGCAGGCGGGAAGGGCTTTGTTGTTGTTGTTGTTGTAAGGGCAATGCGTTGGGCCTACATTTGAAACGAGAAGAAAGAAATATGGCAACCGATATCGGATGGTTCTTCATGAGGCGGCCGGCTCCACACATTCAGTAAATTTCCCGAGTATTCGCCCCTTGGCGACCGCATGATCCGCATATAAACACAGTAAAGGCAATTTGCCAAGCAACTACAGTCGCTCTGGGAACGACAAATGTTCGTGTTAGTGGTTAGAGGTTGTGGAGAGTGAGTCTGAAGTACTCGCCCATTCTTCTGCGTATGAATGTTGTTTAGTAAAGTAAATGGGTCTTATCTAATCTTAAATCAATGAAATTAAACTTTATAACATTGTTTCTTTATTCCATATTGATTTAGCTATAGTATTTGATTTTCGTAAAAGCTCGAATACGTGGACAAAACCACGAACAGGTCACTCGCGAATATTCGCCTATGTTCGGCTTTCTTTGATGTGTCTCAAAAGTCGGACACGCTGCGCGAAAGGGCGAGCACCGGTATTCGCGATGCGACGAATAGGAAGCAACCCATCCACACTTCGCTATTTGGGATTCGCCGAATGACGAATGTGTGGAGCCGCCTATACACTTACACTCTTGGAATTTATTTCAGAACTAACTCATTCTCACAAAATAATACCTTAGTATTTTTTATATTAAGTTTGAAGTGTTTTCCTATACCGGAATGTGAGCGTCAATTGTAACGATGAAGGCAAGAGACTAATTGATATCTGTTACTAAAGAAATGGATATTCGCTGTTAATTTAGTCCAGTTCAAATGGACATATACAAACATTACGGTTTTAATATCAAATATTCATCTTAAATTCGACGTGTGCTGTAAAGTTTAACCGAAGTCAAGTGTACAAAACACAATATAAATATATATCTCATGAACGGTACAGTAAAAATGTGTAAATTTGTTTTTATTTTTTCCTAAAAAAATAGATTATTTTTCTCCGAAGCATTTGTGAGCAATCGCAATTTCAAAACTATATCTTATTCAAATTATTATTAACCTAAGACATTTTTCGTATCGAAAACTGTATTTCAACCTCCGCGCTTCGCGACATCGTCGTCAGATGTTTCAGAAGTAGTACAGTATTCTAGTAACGTTTCATGAATGAAATTACATAATATTTAACAATTAACAGAGAACATAAACAAACAATCCATACACAAAATTATCATATTGGTGAAGAAAACACCCGTTCTTGATTTTCTGTGTCCTCGTGTAAAAGTTCAAACAATTCAGCATTTCGGATATGAAGCGTTCATAACAATTTCTTTCCCTGTTTAATATCCTGATATTTTCCCAATTCACGAAATGGTGACATTGGATTCGACTTAATTCTAAGATAGGAAAATACAAAAGTAGGATTGACGTACCCACTTAAGAATAAATCTGTAAATCTTCCCCCGAAAGTTGTGTAAACCTTTATTATCTAGAGAATTAAATATTCTCCCCCGTCCATGTACATACATTTATGAAGTAGTCGTTTTTGTTAACACAGAATTATTAATATTCCATCCCTGCTTTAGAAGAGACAGTCTAGTTCACGAACGCGAGGCTAATATTCATCGTCCTGGCGTGTCAACCACTCGTCGCCAAAGAGTCTCCCCCCCCCCATCCCGGCCCCCTCTGCATTTCCTCCGGGTAGAGGTGGATCTTCCGTCTGCGCTCGAATATTATTTAAAACTTTTTTGTCTCGAATTTTTAGAAAAATGCACATGTAAGGGTTGGAAATAAGGGTTGAAATGTTTTATGTATGTACCCTGATCAATTTCAACGAAACTTGTTACATAGATGATTACCTCACGACAAGCTCTGCGGGGGAAGGGAAGGTGTCTCTGGAACCCCTCGGGAGGGGTGGGAAGAGAGTGACACGTAAACGCAATGAAAAGAAAATTCTACATCAGATACAAAAACCGTAGTTTCCGGTGGCGTTCAGATGGATAAGGACTCTCCCGACGCTTTGTAAGTTCACAATTAATCCACATTGGAGATAATATACCATAATATATCCCTAGCATCCCCTGGGGTAAGGGTAGGAACAGGGGACAGATAAAGAAAAAAGAACAGTTGTTCTTTAAGACGCAGAAGAGCTGAGTCAGTCTCAATGCTTCTTAAGTTCACGCGATCTCCCTCTATAAGGAAACTCTTTTATGGAGAAGGGGATGAAATGTAAAAATAAAAAGAAACGAAAATAACTGATTTTTATCTTGAAATCATAGTTTACGGGGTCGCTGAAATTCCTAATGCCGTTCCCGAAGATGTCAAAGTCGACAATCAGCATCTCTAGGATGGATGATGCCATGAAAATATTTTAATCAACCTCACAGATACCAGTGATACCAACTTGATAGTAAAATCATGTGGGTCTAAATGCAGGTCTCGTGGAAGAATGACACGACTAGCCTTCCGCCCTTGGGAAGGAGATGGATGGACGACCAACCCCTAAACCTGTCTTTATGGAAGGGGATTTTACACACGTGACGAGTTGAGAGTTTTTCGCATCCCGACACATGACACATACTCTCTCACACAGAGGACCGTTCAAAGAACACACAAGTTGCACACACATTACGTCAGTACTCAGCTCGTTTGTACCATAAATACTGTAAATATTCAACTAATAAATAAAAAAAACTTTATTGTTAAAAAAGACAATAGCTAACTGTGTATGACCATATGGGGGATAGTAAACTAAGTTACTCTCTGGACGTGTCGCATCAATTCCGATGAAAGGCAATGGCAGATTTAGTACTTACATAAAAATATCTAATAAAATACCTACTGTCATCCTTTTATTATTTCAAAATGTGTAGATATAATGTGCAGTCAAAATTCGAGATAAACCATAACAAAAGTATTAATGACATTCCCTCCCGCCAATGTGAAAATTCACCTCCCGTACCCAAAGGAAACCTTTACGGATCATAAGATTTTACAATTCTTATTTATATAGGGTTACTACAAAAACACTGACAAAACAGTGTCTATGTCATTTCACAATAGTATCACAAAATCTTTACCCCAGGTTTCTCTTTCTTTAAACGGAACACAATTAAAAACTGTTACAAATACAAAATTCTTAGGTCTCCATATTCAAGACAACCTCAAATGGAATTGTCACATTGACAATCTTAATTCCCAATTAAGCAAATTGTGTTACGCATTCCGAATCTTAGTTAACGCAGTTAGTCCACGTATTTCCCGTTGCGTATATTTTGCAAACGTTTACTCCCATTTACGTTACGGCATTACCTTCTGGGGTAATTCCGGTCAGAGTATTCAAACTTTCAGAATTCAGAAGAGGATAGTTCGGATAATTTGTAAATCTCACCCCCGAAACTCTTGTAAACCTTTATTCAAGGAATTAAATATCTTAACACTTCCCTGCATTTATATTTATGAAACGGTCGTGTTTGTTAAGACCGAATTACTGAAGTACCACCCTTGCTTTATACGAAACAGTCTCGTTCACGAACACTATACACGCAATAGTAGTAATATTCATCGCCCTAGAGTGTCAACCACTCTTTGCCAAAAGGGACCATACCATTCGGGAATCGTTCTATATAATTCCCTGCCCAAGAATATAAAAGATATTATGAAATTGAATATCTTCAAATCCGCGGTTAAAAACTACCTCCTGCACCAGTGCTTCTACACTGTAAAAGAATTTATTGATTTTAACAAAAGTTAAATTCGTCTTGTGCTTTATCACGCCATTGCTGTAGTACTTTTTAAACAACTTATAACAATTTCAAAAACTATTTTCTTGCATGATTGTGTTGTCTTATGGCTCATATTAATTTAGTTTTATGTGTACTCAACATTGGCACGTTTGTGTACATAAATTCTGTAGCCCCATCCTGGCCCGGGTTTTTCTCCGGTTTTCCTTCGGGTAGAGGCGGATTTATCATACAGGTTCTCTAGGCTTTGTCTAGGGGCGGGTCTATTGTAACAATAAATCGTGAATTTAGTGTTATTTCAATTTTTAAGCACTATACTCAGAATAATCTATAGTTCGATAATAACTTACATGTAATTTTTTGCTTAAAATTACAAACATATTGACATTCTATTAGTATTATAACTCGCAGCTAACTTTTTATCTTATCTAGGAATTTTTGCTGAATTTTTTGAATCCGCCTCTGCCTTAGGGCCCTTGATCGGAATTGATGGGATGGTCCCTTGCTTGCTTCCGGAGAGTAAATTAGTTTTTTTTCCCTCCACGTGGTCATACGCAGTTTGTACTGTTTTTTGACAATAAATTTATTTATATTTATTTACAATGACCAGAGACTTCCCGATTCTACCTCCTATTCATCAAATACAATAATAGCGATACTTTGGCCCGGAATAGCAAATCAGCGAGCGATATTCACTCTATTCTCGTAATCTTTCATTATGACAGAGATCATTTAGAGGTCGCTGTGTGCTCTGCCGTCAACCCGAACTGTTTGTTACACAGAAGCTCCCAATGCCCCGGTATCTCTGGTATTGAGACGTATCTGGCGAAATTTGACATCTCATGGTAGCAAGACTTGGTCACGTGGAACGACCAAGCCGAGCATCACTTGAAACGTTACGAAAATTCAAGTGATGCTCAATTCAAGAATGATCTCCTGGAAGATGTATGGTATTTGACATCATTTCATTGCAGATGCGCAAAAGAAATATTTCAAACATGTCAAGAATAATCTAAAATCAGATACCTGTATTATAGTAATGGACTTTTCCGAAAATTATTCCTTTATTATTCAGAAATCCGTTCAAGCTTTTTACTATAATGAAAAGCAACAATCCACCCTTTTGTCACTTATTTAGAAGAGAATGATTAATATAAATTGCAGGAAAAAAAATTGTGTCGTAAGTGATACCAAGGAACACACTTTGCACACACTACACGCTTTTCTGGATAAAATATTATTTATTTCGCTGATGGTGCATCCAACCAATACAAAAGCGAGCGAGTCTCCACTGTCAATAATTTCATACTCGAACATTCTTTGCATCTGACTATTTTGTAGAATTTACCTTCAAGATAAATGTTCCAGAGAGTTGCTAACAAAACTAGTCAAATAAGCTCACGCTAGTGGATAATTTTTGGATTTCAGGAATCATTTGGCAAATATTTTGTGTCGCGAGACAGATTTTAAATTAAAAGTCTCCTCACATAATTTTCTTGCAAGCAGTGCGTCATTGCAAAAGACTGCATCGGATGGTGTGTCAAGGCGGTACAGTCAAGAGACAGTAAAATGCGGACTCCACCGGAAGAGCAAATAACCAATGCGACCGAAATGTTGAAATTCGTTAAAGAGGACGCGACCAATATGAAGCGAGTTCAACTGAATACAATACGGATGCTTAAAATTGTCGAGAGGAATTTATGCATTGCAGGGCATAAACTCTGTGTTTCTGATGAGGACGTGCAGCGGAGCGAAAGGAAGCTACAGTCAAGACTATTCCAGAAACTAGAAAACACCATTGTGAAAGGAAATACTTATAGGATATAGGAGAGTAATATCATTCGATGAACCAAGTAACAAAGGTGTACTAGATATCAATTAAAAAGATGTGATTGGCATCAAATAGAGAACTTAATCATTTTTCCTTTATTGCACCAAGTACCAGTAATGAGCAAAGGAATAGCTTATACAAGTTATATAAAAATAAATTATACGTAAGAAATGACTGTACTGACGATCAGAAATATAGAAAAAATTGAAATGCCAAAAAATGTGTTATTGAATTTTTATTGAGAGGCGTGGGTGAAGAAAACCTAAATCACTCTATTCAATCACCTTGTGACATTTAAGAGTTCTTTGAACATGTTTAAAATTGAAAACAAATATTCAATGCAAATGAAAATTTGTTTCCTTAAAAAACTAATAAAAGCAATGTTTTAAAAAAAATTAAATGGTTGGCATTTTTTCGCAAGTTGTCTGCCATTTCTATTGCTGAATGAATTGGTTGTCATCGACGAGACAAGAAGGATTTTATGGGGAATAATGCTGATGAAAGATCAAGGAAATGGAAGTCTCCGCGTACCTCTATGCTTGCAAAATTTATATTCATGTCTCCGATGAGCTCTGTGGTATTTTCAAAGGATTCAAAAAATTCACTACCAGGCGCAATAGAGTTTTAGAATCGACTATTTCGGAAATGTGATTTTCCTCATTATTTCACAGATTTTATAGAACAACTCGTTTTTTCGGTGGCATAAACAAATTTCTTGGTACTAAAAATGTCTCAAAGACAAAAGTATAACATAAATCTCTCGATTCTGGGCGTCCAATAGCAGTCGCAATTGAATTTTAACTTCGAGAAACGTCAAAAACCACCAAAAAATCGATTTTTTTTTTCAAAAATGCGATTTTATTAATTAATTGACGAATGTAGCCGAGATTTTTGTTTTTTTGTTTTTTGTTTTCGGTGTCTCTAAATCGATTCCTCGTGACTAAAAGTTTCTAAGAAACATAAAACTAACACGAATCTATCGATTCCTAGCGGTTGATCAACATTTTTCTACGGTTGAGTATATACCAGAAAACATCCGAGAAAAACCCAGAATTTCACCATTTTCGACGAGGTATATCTGGAAAAGGAACTTCGGCCCAAGCTCGCCGTTGAGGTCAGATAAAGATCAATTTTCAGCCATTTTGATGCAGGGAGAAAAAGTTATGCACGTTTCAAAATCAAAATTTTCGCGAAATGACGTGACTTAGGAGTGTGATAGAGGGGCGCTATTCGAAGCGATCGACCGCCGTTTGGAAAATGTGGAAACTATACAATTTCCCTGAAATTTTGACGCCGGTTGGGAAACATTTGGACATACTGGGTCAATTCTGCAACGATCTTAAAATTGTCATTTTTCACTAAAAACACCTTTTGGAATCTGAACTTTTGAAACTTTATTTTAAGATTGAGGCCGGTTGTGACTGCATCACCAAAAATTGACACAAAAACGAAAGAAATTCCGCCAGGTAGAGGTGGAACGGATCAAGGAGCGCTGAGATATCGTAATTTGAAAATAGCGATAAAGCGAAATTTTTAAAGGATTTAAAAAAATTTAAAAATTCATATATGGCGACCCGGAGTTCTTGAATAACTGTAACTTTGGGAAATGACATTTTTCACTATGTATTTTGCCCTTGCAAAGTTGCAGCCAAATCCGTGACATGTCAGCAGACAATGTTTGTGGAATCCGCTGGAATTACCGGTTTATATTATATATTATATTATATATTATATTATATATTATATTTTATATATTATATAATATATTATATTTTATATTATATTATATTTTGGAAGGGAATTATTCAAAATTATTCCTCAATGATAAGGATATCTTTGCGAAGAGTGGTTGACACGCCAGGACGATGAATATTTGCGTTCGTGAACTAGACTGTTTCTTCTAAAGCAGGGATGGAATATTAATAATTCCGGGTTAACAAAAACGACTACTTCATAAATGTATGTACATGGAAGGGCGAGAAAAATTCCCTAAATAAAGGCCTGTAGTGAGCCGTCCTGCAGTTCCTTTTGGGTAAATAGTGAAGTAGAAGAAGATGGGAATACTTTTGAAAAACTTTGATATAAAAAAGGAGAAGCGATCCTAAATAGTCTTCGGCTTTCTGCTAAATGACATAAATAAATATTTCACAACTGTTGCTGTCCAATGGGGCCGACGATTACAAAAGATACATTTTATTTTGATAGTGAAGTAACTAATGTTGTGTTATAAATTTCATCTCATTCAAATTGTTCAGATAATATTACTGCAAAATAGTTAAAATAGTTTTGGATCTTGCTCTTGCAGACCTCACTCACATAATTTTTTTTTTTCATTAATGTCCGGGACTCTTCCTCGGGCATCGGAAGAAGATGGCGGCACGTGTTCGCCCTATTGGCGGCATATCACCAACATTATCAAAGGTATTAGAAAAGATAGCGCGTAAGCAAATTGAAAATTTCCTAACTAGAAACAGTCTTTTTGACAATTTTCAATCAGGATTTAGAAATGGTGGGAGTTTCCAAAGGTAAGGAGGGTAGACGTGAGAAAAGAAAAGAGTTTTGGACGGTGGCTGCGTTTCCGCTCTCACTCTGTTGGATTTCAATAAAGTTTTTGATTCCGTAGATGTAGTGCTAGCGAAGTGCCGAATGCACCCTCTCGAAATGTTAACGAAATGTTTTGAAAATGGACATAAAACTGTAGTAGTAGATGATGTGTCCTATTGCAAGAGACGTCCCACAGGTATCGGCATCTTTTTCTGTTCATTTATTTGTCACCAAGAGGTTTCTTTGTCTTCAACAATAGTCATGACACGGATCAAATTTACTACATCTCTTAAAATACTGAATTTTTATTTTGGGGTTATTTAATCTGTAGATATATCCCTTATAATCCCTTTATATATTACAAACTGATGAAAGATATCAAATTTTTCTTTACTGTTGAATATACGTTCCTTATCCCTTAAATTTAGAATATCAATTTTCTTGTAACTTTTCAAGAATTATGCCCTCTCCGTTCCATATAACTCACAAACCCATAATATAAGGGATCGGAATTGTGTCCCCTTTTCTTCCTAATCAATGTAAATGACCTCCCTCAAGTATTATCAAATTGTATGCAGATGATTTACAGATTTATGTCAGCGGAAAATTAAGTGAGATTTCCTCTTTAATATACCAAACAAATTGTAATTTGGCATCTCTGCTCAAATGATCAATGTAAAATGGTATTCTTTTAAATACTTTAAAATCGAAAATGATGATAATTGGTTGTTCTTGAGCCCACAAAGTTCTATAGAATACGACCGTCCCAAGTGTGATTGATATCAATTTAACGCCTAAATCCTCCAAAGGCAAAAATCTCGGATCATTTAAACTGGGAACCTCATGTTCGCAAAGTCAATACGGTTTCACTCAAATGTTTTGGTAAATGTTTACCGGTAAAAACAAAGAATCCTTTATGAAAGCAAAATGTTATTTGAATAAATCGTTAGCTGAAACACTCCAGAGTCCAAAATGTCTGTATCCGTTTCGTATGTGACGTAAAAACCAGTATGATTATATTTCATGATATCATGAATCTAATAAAATACTCAGATTAGTGCACAGGCGTATGTTTCACTGTCTCAGTCTTTTCTACAAATTGTCAATTTCGGGTGCCCTTCATACTTCTTAATAGATATCGTTACTTCTTAATAGATAACTAAATTCTTCTGGGTTTCAACATCAAAAATTACGCAGCATCCTGAAAAGTCGTGCAGATTTCTCAAATAAGTCTTTCACTCTGTAGCCACAGGAAGGTCGTAATCTTCCTCCATACGGTAGAGACTGTAAGCATCGTTTAGAATTTTCAAAAAATATTTGAGAAACGTCTTTCAATAGTAGTATGAAAGAAAAGTATTCACTGAAATGAAATTTAAAAAAAAAAATATAGTTAAGTCAAATTAGGAATCTGTAAAATGTAACCATTGATGATTTTGTGTAGGGTACTTTTAATTTCAATTCTTTTAGAATGTATTGTTTCATGCATTTCGGTTTTTATTACTCTTCTAGTGCAGTTTGTCTTGTAGTTTAAAAGTTTTATTTGCTTCTCCTGAAGACTCTTTTTCATACGAACAAATGTGGATCAACATTTTATTGGCATTGAAATAGCTTCATTGTTGATTGGTTGGTTGGATGGCGTTGAATCAAAATGTTTTCTTGTTTTCGTAATATCAATTGCAATGCAAATATTTGTGCTTTTACCTTAGTACATTTGTAATTAAAATTATTTGATTTATGTAATTTTAATTGTAGAAAATTATTGTTTATTTTTCTATGTATTTTCTATGTACTGACGGAAGAGCGGATCAGATGGCCCGAGGCTCACCAAATAATTAAGGCATTATTATTATTATTAATATCTTGAATATCGTTATTTATAAAAGTTTAAAACGGTTCTGTTCGTTGAAAGCGTGTCGCTTGTAGAAGAAGATAAGATATGAAAACAAGTGCTGCGTCCAACTGAATATTTTAGTGATTTTTTAAAAATCGCGCTAACTCGTCAATGAAAACAGAAAGAAAGAAAATCTACATAAAAAACTATAAGTGTTAGTACAGCGTTCGTGAGATATTTGCGAAAAATACACTTTTTGTATACCTTTAACACGGAATAAAAAATTTTGTTAAGCTCGAGATGAGTCTTGGTATTTTATTTCAAATGTCTCTGGAACCACGAAAGGAAGGAAGGAAGGTCTTGTCTTGTCTTGTCTTGTCTTGTCTTCACCTGTTCCACAACGGCCTTCAATTGTTGTCGTTGACGCAGCGACAAGCAAACCGGTTGGCGGTGGGGGTTGGAGGGGGTCGAAGGGGGTAGTTGTTGGTGTGGTGGTCGGCACCCGTTAGCCACCCCTACCCCTGCCCGCCGCCGGGTGCCCGCATTGTATCTGCACAATGGAGAAAAGAAGCTTCGGCTGTTGAGTGAGGGTTAAAAGCTGCCGAATTTTAATCGGCTATATTCCGTTGTCGGAGCAGGTGCCCCTCTCTGTCTGTGCTACGTTGCATATATGCTAATTGATATTTTGCCTGTGTCTCAGAGTATTTTGTTCTGCTGTGAACGATAACGGACTTTTTCGTTATGCGATGCAGGGGGGGGGGGTTCCTTGCGTTTCTGGAAAGGGGACGTGGCATAGGATCATGTTAGTGTTCTTGATTCCTCGTAAACATTCAATTAACCAGCTTACAAAAGTAATTATTTTATGAGATATTGATAAGAGTACTGTTTGGTATTTTGCTAATAAGGTTTTTGTATTTTTTGTATATTCCTCTTGTTGTTCTACTATATTCATCCGAAATGTAATCAGGAAAAATAAATATATTAATTTTTTTTATATCCATCGTCCAAATGAGATTTTTCCTCCTCCTGCACACTTGAAGCAATTTCTCATTTTTACAGGGAAGACGTTTTTTATTTTTGAGGGGGGTGGGAAAGCTGAATTGTAGAAAACTCACGAATGAAATAACTCGAGCAGATCCTGCCTGAATGATTGATGGGGCTCCTACGTTCATGTAATTCGAAGTCATGCGGTGCACTTTTCGAAATGTCTCAGGTGTCCCATTGTGGGTGTTTGATAAGCATTTATTTATTTATTTTCTACCTTTTAGCGTTCAGGCAATGAGACCCGTTGAACTTGGGTAAGGGAATCGGGAAGGAGAGATGTTGGGGTGCCAGGAACCGACATTTGTCCGGAGTAGATAAGGAAAACCCCAGCTGAAAACCTCACCTAATGTTTGAAACGACGCTCCATCGCGATCGTGGAAGCGTAGACTATACCGCTAGACCACCGCTGTCGGTATATTATGGGAGATTTTGAAGTGAAACCGAAGGAGATGGAAGGAAACGAGACGAGTAGGTCAGGTGATGTAAAGCGATGTAAAGCGTAAAGGTCCCAAGCGAACTGCTGGTGGGATTCAAACACGTCGTCTCTGATATCAAAAACAGGACGAGGGAAAGCGTCCTGGATAAATGTGGACCTCGTAGAAGAACGTCGGTCGTATTCATTAATAATCATTTTGCATTAATCAATAAGGACAGAATGACAAAATCTTTTACTACTTACAATGAACAACCTGTCAACATCAGAAAAATTCCTCAAAACATAAATAATCAATTTTTTTACTAATCATCTGTGCTACTAAGCAGAAAGTCGGATTTTACATTTCCGGAACAAATTTGAGAAGAGAAGAAGAGAAGCGAGACGAGTTTCAGAAGAGAATAGACGTTCGTCTGACCATGTGAGTTACGCGAGTTACGAAATCTGTAGTTGCAGAAAGTCTTTTAAGAGTCGTCATCATCATTATTATTATTATTTTATTTTTTTAATAATTTTGAAACACGAACCACTCGGGATTATAAGATAATCCTATACTTGAATGACTGCTCGAGAGGGAAGAGGAATAGCTGATATGCTTCATTGAATGGATCTGATCTCAAAGCTCATTCTATCGGCGTCAAGCTGCACTACTTTGTGATGCCTGAAGTCACTCACAGAGCGCGGGGGGAACAGTTGCTTTATTTTACACGACACAAGATATTTTTCCTCTTTCCACACATTCCAACGTTTCATTCTTTATTTAACTAGAAATACTTACAAAGTTCCCATTTAAATAACAAACTAGGTGACATTCATTACTGGGAACCTTTTGAAAAAAATAATTGTAGTTTCTATTTAAGGTCTTGAGGTAATAATTTTTGAAAATTTTCGGAAATTTTTCTTCCAACTTGTAGACTTAGGTTAATACATTTATCATTTAAACACAAAATAATTGAATTTCGTTTTGAAAAATTGCTCCCTTTTAGAAAGGGTCTGGGTTGAAAGTATTGAAGCCCTTTTTTACTAAATAGAGGTATACAGAATATCTTTGATCGCGAGATGCCACTGTCAGTTACGCGGGGGTGATCTAAATCCTGCACCAAGGACTAGGATTAGACACGCAACCAACTCGCATTGAAATATTTTCACTGAAATAAAGCGACACGTGATATTTGAAAAGATTATTCCAAAAACATCTTGAACGCAGCCCTAAAAATATAACCATTCCTCTTAAAGTAAAGGAAATGCATTTGATGTCTGCAATATTTCTTCTAAAAATGGTCTCCGAAATGTTCTCAGAACTTATGAAGTATATTCTAGGAAAATACTTTGCTGCTCTGCAGTAACGGGCACTTCGGGCAACTTTCATGGCTATGTCGACCCTCTGTCCTTTGAGAAGTAACCATTACTTCCCAGAAAATTACTGGAACAAACAAATCTAAGAGGTACACTTCAGAGAATGTTAGCGAGGGAATTAACACTGTTACAAAGTGCAATGGTACAAGATTCATTCTATTTACAAAAATATTCTGATTACGAAAAGATACGAAAAACATACAAGTCTCATTCTGATTACAAAAAGGTAGAAGAAAACGCTGTGGCTTAGGTGAGTCACACTCTGCCCTCTAGTGTTGTCTAGTGCTGTTTGATGAAAGCTCTAAACCAGTTGTTTGTTTTGCTGATAGAGTGCGGTGACGTCGTTGTGCAGTTGAACACAGTTATTGAGTGAAGTGAGGTGGAGATTGTTTACCGTACATGCTCTGATTCCCACCTTGAGCACACCTACGCAAACTATCTTGAGAAATACTACAGTTCTCCCAGATTGGATTTTTCGAAATTCCGATTGTAAAGGGGAGTGATTAAGAATGAAATGTGTTTTTATGAACCTTATGACCTTATTAAGAATTCATTATTGTTTTTGTGTGTACGAGTAAAAGAGCTGATTTTCTCCTAAACAAAAAAAAACAACTATCCTAAAAAATGCTCAATGGAAGCAAAGAAATCCATTATTCTACAGTGGGGGAACTGCTGTCTCATGCAAATGCGTTTGCTTTTCATGAAGTCGTGTCATGGGGTTGATAAATAATATTTCTTTAATGCGATGAATAATTTTCGAAGCACAAAAGAGAAGAAATACTCAGAAGTCTTCGTGAAAAGCAGGTGTTGCGAATGTTTACTCTTATACAGGAATATAAAATTATCGATCTGTAACAAGGGATCTTTAATCTATTCGTTAAAGCAATTTTTTCAGTAAAATATCGAATATAAAACTAACTTGCTCATTATATTCTGTAACATCGTTGTGAGACCACAAAGTAGCTAACTTATTTACTTTAACTGAGAAACAAAGTTAATTATGTTTAAGAATATTAGGAATATCCTCGGGATATTTTTATTTGTAGCGCTACTCTTCTAATTCTACTCCACGAAACCGAAGAACTTTCAATTCTGGGTGAAATGAAATGGTTTAACCGCTGTGTACTTGTGTGTCCACTTCCGTTCATTTGAAGAGATCAGGTATCGTGGTAGATGTTCTTATTTCTAACAAAGTTGAGTATTTCTCAGAAATATAGAGGCAGATTTCTTTCATTTTGAAGAGATTAGCAAAATTCATCAGGACACGAATCTGAAGAGACGGTGCGGGTGCAGAGTTTCTGCAAAACTCAAGTCTTCTCAGCTCCTGCAAAACTAAATAACTCTGTTTTACGTCCGTGGGGTCAGCAACATAAGTTCGTCCTTTTGAGTCAATGAATGCGACTGACTTCAGCACAACGTGAAAGGTGTAACATACATTTCGAAGGCAATTACACATAATTCTTTATCGTTTTCAATGGGAAATTTTACATGAGTAACCGCTAAAGATCGCATCAAATGAAATTCCCATGATTTCGAAAAATTCCCGAAACTTTTAATATTTTATGTTGAAGAGAAATGATGTAGATTCTTCTGATTCACCTACTTACATCATTTCGACATAATGCTCTCCCTACCAGACGGAATGAGACAACATAATAACCATCTTTGTTGAACCATAAAAATTGTCTCTCGTTAATAATATTATTTCATTGCCAGAAATGCTTTTCCACTCTGGCTAGGAGGCATTGACGTTAAAGAAAGACGAGTAATGTGTTGGTTCCATTGATTGCTATGTTGTTGTTTCCTTTTTTGCACAGAACTTACCCATTGTATTTCCTCTCTTTCATCCTGTTCAATGACACTCACAAACACAAAAAAATAAACATATTCATCGATCGACAATTTTTTTAAGATTTTTCGATGACGAGGGAGAAGGAAACTCCTTGAGCCAAATGAGTCACAATGTGGTCGACACGAGAATCTTGGAATAAACTTTGATGCCACATGGCTATAAATCGAGCCGCCGTCTCAGCCGTCTCAGCCGTCTCAGCCGTCTCAGCCGTCTCAGCCGTCTCAGCCGTCTCAGCCGTCTCAGCCGTCTCAGCCGTCTCAGCCGTCTCAGCCGTCTCAGCCGTCTCAGCCGTCTCAGCCGTCTCAGCCGTCTCAGCCGTCTCAGCCGTCTCAGCCGTCTCAGCCGTCTCAGCCGTCTCAGCCGTCTCAGCCGTCGACGAAGGAATCGCGTTCGCCAATAAAGTAAAGGATGTTGTTCAGGGGAGAAGCAAAGCGTCGTGAGGAAAGAGGAGAATTCTTGACTCGTGAATCGAAGAAATATAATTAAATTTGTGCAACTCACATCAGGGGAACTAGAAGGAAGGAACCTATGCACACACTCTTTATGGAAATGATCATTCGTATGTATTTCTCATGACATTTATTGAAAGAAGAACTTACAGTTTCATTTCTTTTTACCCAAGATGCACTACGGTTATTCACTCTCCTCTTTCATTCGTCACATATTCACTTTCTCGTATTTCGAGCAATCGAATTGATGAGAAGCAGTTGCCCCCTTGTTTTGTACATTGAGACGAAGGTTAAGTAACCATAGCTAAGTCGTATTTTCAACGAGTACCGAATTCATATTTAGTAATTGTTTTCATGTTTAGTAAATGCTACCGTAAATACGAAATGCGAATTATTTAACTTTATTCTGGGGTTGCGTTATAAATTAATTGCCTTTTCTTTTAAAATATAGCATTAAATGCCTTTGAATGATCGTGTTTGAATGTTAGCGCGCTGGCTTCAGTAGTTCAGACCTTCAGAGCAGTAGAGGGAAAGCGGAGACAAGCCAGGGACCATCCCATCAAGGGCTGCTCAAGGGCGGAGGCGGAGTTAATATTTATAATAGAAATGATTCGATAAACACATACTGGAAGTCAGTTCAAAGCTCAAAATTGCATTTCACTTGAGTTGAATTGTGGGAAGGAATTACTTGTACTACGTGAGAACGTCGGAGACGAACTTTGTATTTTCAACTCTGAATGATTCAATGTGATTGAGTCCAGTTGAATCTATCGTCTCGTTCTCTTTCTCACGTAGAGTGAAATTGAGTTGAAATACGTCAGATTTTACGAGTGGAAACGAGGTCAATGAACCTGCTGGGAGCGAGTCAGCTGGTTAGGAAATAAGTAAGGGCGACAGGTGTTGTTGAATCCCGTGATGCTTTGAGGGAGCTATATAGAGTATATAGAGCGACCGCCTGACGCCAAACGCTGCTTTGCGATGTTCAAGGTGGTCGGTCGTTCAGAGGTGAGAGCAGTGACTGAACAAACATATGAAGAAAAAAAAGAGAGATGATTGTGTTGTGATATTTAGGTCGGAAAGGAAGCAAACTGAACTATTGAATTTACTTCCAAGGGAGAATTTACTCAAAACATTATGAGAATTTTTACGTCCAATGAGATTAATAAACTTGTAATCAAAATTTTAGAGATAAATTCGCGTTTGAGAGGTCATGAAAAAAAGAAATTTTGAGAATTTTTTTAGATAAAATTAATATATATTTTATAAAAAAGGAAAAATGTAGAATTCTATTTCATATGTACCCTGTGTGTTGCCATGTGGCAGAATGGTTGCAACATGTTGCAAAGGAAGAAATATGAACGGTCTGGATGACGACGTTGAATAATTTCCTCAGTGCTCACATACCTTTGTTGAAAGAAAAGAAACATTCTTTGTATTATTCTTATCGTCTGTGTGGCGTTTTATATAACTTCAAAAAGAAGTCTTTTATGAGGTCGCAGTTGAAAGTTCAAATGTACATCATCTCTATAGAGTGTTGTTGTTGTTGATCATATTACAGGATAAACCCGGTGAGGATCGCCCTAACAGTTAAGTTTTCAGAAGAAGAAAATCGATGTAAACTATTTTTTACAGATAAATTTTTGATACCTTTTTTTATGGAATATTTTTTCATAAAGTGATGTTGATTGTTTTTCGATTAAACAAATACCTGATACTTGAGTGGGTTGAATGCCAAGAAATGTAACATATTTTATAAATAAATATATACAAAGAATATATAAATACATACATTGAACGTCACCTAGCAATACATTGTTTTTTTGAAAGCACGCTGCGTTTGTAATAAACATTCCAATTTTTCATTTCGAATCGATAATGTTTTATTATGAAAGTGAGTAACTTTGAATTTAATGCTCTCTTCTGTAATTGGCTAACATATGTCCCTTTTCTTCCCTTACCAGAATAACGGTTTCTATTTCACAATAATTAAAGAACGATAGAAAAGTTACTCAAAAGTTCTGCCAGTATCTTCTTCAAGCGTTTATTGTCCTTCAAGAGTAAATCAGTTTATTGTCCTCCACAAGTGGTCATATGATGCAGTTTGTAATTGCACTTTTGACAATAAATTTATAATTATTTATTGTTGGTCAAGTGTCCATAGTAGAAATGTAGAAATGTTCTGTTTAAAGGTAACAAGTTTTCTGTTGTCCTGTGTCTGCAAAAAATTCTTCAGTTCAAACATTCCGTTACGTGACAGCGATTGTAATTAATTATAAGAGAATGTATTTGAAATAAAAATTTTATCCTCAAGTATAGGTCACGACCAGTTAGTTACCTTATAGCTTTCGTACCTTTTGTACCTCTGCGTGTAAGGTTTGCTCGCGTCCTTTGCTAAATGTGTATGAGTCACTGTAAGTCAAGGGGAGTAAAAGAACGTGTACGTTGTCGGACGAAGACTAGTGGGAGAATTTTTGGAAAACTCCAGTGTCCTTTAAAGTGAACGGAGAAAAATTGTAGCTGTCGCATTTTCCCCCCACAATGTGATTGATTGCCTTGTCATCTAATTCTTCGTCGCCTATTCGAATACGAAGCGAATGGCAATGGAAAAGGAAGAGGCAAAGGCAAGGGCAAGGGCAAAGGCAAAAACTGTGGGGAGAGAGAGAGTCCAGCCAACCAGCCCAATTCCCCTGACTTCCCCCCACCACCATTGATGATAAGAGCGCGTGCGCGCCGTGTAAACTGCGCTGCTGTCTCAGTGTGGCGAAACTCCATTTCAAGGAGAAATGCTGTTGGCTGAAATTAAAAAAAGAAAATTGGTCATTATCATCATGTTGAGAGGGCGTGTTCTTAATAAGGGCGTGTCACGTAGGATATGTGGAAGGGAAGTTAGTTTTTTCTATTATTACAAACTGTCTGTCTGTCTGTGTTGGAAGCGCAGCCACTGTGTGTCCCGGTGTGTTTCCTTCTGCCGCCCGCCGCCCGCCTGAGTTCGTTCGTTCAGTTGAGTTCCAGTCGCCGTCGCCATCGGAAGGGCGCTCGGTTCGCTACACGACGACCTCCCGTCACCCAATCACAGTTCGCGAATACGTCACCCAGACAGACGACGATCGACAACTACACACTCACTTGTTTATCCCTACTGCTACGTCAACACTACTACGTCAGGTAACTGCTGCTGAATCAGACTCTCTCTTCTTTCGAATTCTTTTTCTTTCTTGCTTTCTTTTCTTATCATGGCGATTTATAACGAAGTGATGTGTGATATGCATGTGCTAATAATGTGATGACCCTTATCTTACATTTATCTCAAAGCGGAGGGAAATACGTAAATAAAGCGATAAAGAAATGAGGTTAGGTTGCATGGCAGTGCCATATGTTAAGAACAACCTGTTGCGGAATACACTGTAGAGACGTTGCTATTTCCTTTTCGATAATAACAATATGCATAAGATATTTTTTCACTTTGATGCACTAGAGAAAATAATGTTTCTTGTTGTTTTAATGTGTTTAAATTAAATGTTCCTGAAATAGGATCGATGGTGTAGATACGAAAATGTAGTTTTACATTATTAATGTTGATATCAATCATTAATAAAATGCCATCTTCATGTTGACTAAGACACGGATGTTTAAACATTCCTACTTTTTGAATCAGCGAATGCTAACCTTGTGTTCTTTACTAATTTGTGTTCTTGTGAATGTTTAAAAGTAAATCTTGAGGCGTTGACTGCCTCATTGGAGTGAATGATGGGACGGAATTTCATAGAAAGGAAAAAAACATACTTTTCACTCGGAATAAGAAAAACTTCTCATGTTTCCTGAATATTGTATATTTGATGTTTCAATTTATTGGTTTTTACAAAAGTATCCTTTCCTGAATCGATAATACTTCGTTACTCTTGCTTTACATGGGATATATCTTAACAAATTCTCATAAATGAAAAATTCGCCTTTTCGAATCGTTCCTTTTGTGGAAAATAGAAAATATTTACTCTTAAAAAACTATCGGAAGTAGCGGAAAATAATTTTAAGACATCTTTTTTAAAACATTGAAAGTTTGAAAATTTTCAGAATTTAACATAAATAGCATTTATCTTAAACCAACGTCGTTCGTTGCCCGAAAAAGTACAATGTGTGTGTGTGTTAAACAGAATATACATTTGATGTAATGATACAAGATCCTTTCAATTATCACATTGTCATTGTGCGTTTGAAATTGATTTATGAAATATAAAACTTACACAATATAAGTCTGTTGCAGCCATTAATTTTACGTAATAACACATAACCTTGAAGTTTGAAAATTTGAAAGAAAAAAAAACTTAAGTTGTAGCGATTTGTTTACCATCGCGACACCATTTGCGAAAAAGAAGAAGAAGAAGAAGAAGAAAAGAAAAGTAAAAAAATCCCGTCGGTCCCTTAGTTTTTGTTTGTTAGTTTATGATTCACGAACGACTTGAATAACAGATTACATCTGAATAGCAAGGTAATTAATGCATTCCCTTTTACATTTATGCACAAGTGAATGGAAACGTAAAGCGCGCGCCCTGGTGGCAGTCGTCGATACTATGTTACTCACCTTCGCTAATTAATCAATCTTCGAGAAAAAATAGTCCAATGAAAGCAAAAGTATCCAGACAAATAGGCGAGTTCTATGTTTAGTGCTCTCCAGCTGCTTTTAAAGCTCAGAATAAATATAAAAGCTCCATCGAATCGTCGTGTTTGCGTGTTTATCTAAAACCTTACACCGCCCATACACAATCGTGTTTGCATAAAATCCTTCGTAAATTAGTAAAATAGGAACAACAAATCATTAAGGTACACATGTCTCCTGAAGGAAATATAAAGACACAAAGACAGAGAAAGAATGCAAGAAAAAAAGTTTTTTAGGGGAATGAAGAAAGTGATGTATGATCTTCAAAGTTACGTCCATCAACAGCGATGCTGTGTGAGACACTTCTATCACTGCTAACATTTGAACATTTGTTGTTATTGAACAATGAATACCAATATCAATTTTTTTTGTGTATGTGTTCCTATTAACGTGCTTCATCATCCCTCCAAGGTTTTAACATGGAGCATTTTCTGGAGCCTTCTGTATAGTTGCAATAAACTGAATTTTTTTAGCTTTCTGTGTTCTCTAAATGAAAAATCTCAACAACATGCACTAACAAAATGTAAGATGAAGTAATTCCTCGAAAGAAGGAGACCTAGCGCCAATACAATGACTCGAATGGACACCTTGAAGGTGAAATTTTACTGTACGGAACGAGAAGAAAATTGCAAGAGTTCTACGACCCAGAGTGAGGATTTTTAGCACGGCTTTCCATCTTAAGAGCCTAAACTTTTTCAAGCCCAAGTAGAAACCGTGACAGTGAATGGAACATGGCTTACTCTACATCTAAGTGATTAAGCTTCCTCTCAAACACCTCTCCATTAACTGTCTTTTTAATAATTAACTCAAAATGTGTGAATGATAAGCACAATACCACCTACTTTTAGATGAGCAACAAAAGGAAGCAAAGGGAAGCAGGAAGCAGCTATGGAGCAGAAGGCGAAACATTGGGTTGAAGAATTTTGTATCTTTTATTTTGTCGCCTTTCATAATAATAATAATTCTCATAATATTTCCGGTCATACAATTTGAGGAGGAGGATTGCATTATCCCTGCTTTTACCTTTGTAATAAAAGGTTTAAAATATTAATAAATGAATTGGGTCATCAGATTTGAATTTTTGAATACAATGCAAATATAGATCAGAAACATCTTCTATAAAATGTGTAACTTTGCTCAAATAAAAAAAAACATCCTCTGACAAAAAAAAACATTTCGAAAAGAAATTAAATTTTGTGTATCCATCTCATTTTTATTTTAAAAAAATCAAATTTCGTGAAATCACGTGACTCTGAATTGAATTTATTTTATTGAAGAGAGACGTTGAGCATCACGTGTCAACTTGTTTGCATCTTCTTCAAAATCCACTGAGAAAAAATACTTTTCGTAAGATCCGTATCTTCTCTATAAATAACAAATCAAATGTTGTTCGTTGGTCAGCGCATCACTTGAGACCGATTTGTCAAAAAATAAATCCTTTTTGGTTGACATGAAGTTCTGACTTAAATGTTGGAACAAAACCGCGTCCTGCGTTTCGGCGGTGGTGTACTCTGCCGATAGAATTCATCTGGCAGGTAAAATATCCCGTTGGCGTACTCCTTCTCAATGTACACCTCCTCGAATTGAATATTAAAATTAAAATTGTATATCGTTAATGGACACAATCGGAAATACGTTATTTTTTTTTCTCCTTCTTTCTTTGTTTACGCATTTCAATTAGCTTCTTACAAATTCAAAAAAGATTCCAAATTTATTGTTAAATTACAAACATATTGATATTCTATTAGTATCATAAAACGTAGCTAACTTTTTATCTTACCTAGGAATTTTTGCTGAAATTTTTGAATCCTTAGACTCTGCCTTAGGAATTGCCCTTGATCAGAATTGATGGGACGGTCCCTTGCTTGCTTCCGGAGAGTGAATAAGTTTATTGTCAATTGTTACACGCAGTTAAAGTGAATTAGTTACACGCAGTTTGTAACTGTTTTTTGTCAATAAATTTATTTATTTATTCATTTATTGAAATTTAAACACGACAATGTTTGTCGGATCAGCTAGTTCTTAAAATATTTTCAACTGAATCAAATGGACTGGATGGACTGAAAAATATTTTCAAAATTATTTCACGTCGAATAGAAAGTATTCACCCAAATTTCAAGACTTGAAGAAGCTCTTGAAACACGTGAAGACGAAGAGTACAAAAGAAATCGCATCACCCTCGTGTCTTCCGTAGTTTATTAAATCTTCATCCGAATGCTTTAAATTGTATCTTCGTGGATTTGCCACCGAAACGTTACAAAGGGATAAAACGTTTTTCTTCCTACAAATTAAGATCACACTTTTTTGAACGTAAACTTGATATTTTTGTCCACATGAAATTATAACAAAGGGTACACCATGGCTTGACAAGAAATCTTCCTTGTGAAGCAGGTTTACGTTATGGAGCTACTCACATGAGAGGGACAGTGTTGTCTGCGGAACGTCGAACTCTTGTGAAAAGAATTCTGGGTGGTTGGTTTGTTGTTGCTTTACGGAAAAAATTACTCAATTTTAATCGCTCTTAAATATTCGCTTTCGAACAAAGGCTGAGGTGTATGTATGGGACCTAGATGTCTTTGTGCTATTTAATGAAGAAGTTGAGGTTCGTGATGTAAAAAATTCGCTAGCGAAATTAGTTTTTTGTTCTGCCTGTGGACCCTAAATTATGAACCCTTTTCAATGTTATATTCGTTTGTTTACGAAGCGCACATTGAAGAGAACTGTCCTCGTCAGCATTCCATTTCTGCAATGTCGTATATTTAAAACAAAATGGTCTCCAAAACAAAGAGTCGTCATTTGACGACAAAAGGAAGTTTTCGCTGAGAGACTCGAGGACCAGGGACACTCCACGTTCAATAGACCAAGTCTCAGAATTGGACTTTTTTTATTTGTAGTATTATTGGTTGATGTAAAAAAAAATATATATGTACATTTTTTCTGACTGTCCGATTTTAGGTTATGAATCCTCAAAATTTGGATATTTGCGCAATTTCCGGGCGTGTTTAGAAATCTTTAAAAGTCTCTATCTTCAACACTATTTGGCGCAAAAATTGAAATTTGTGAATTGTTTTCAAATTTGTATGACCTTTTTCATATGATGTGCAATTTGATTACGTTAAATCCTTCTAACCGTTTTATAGTATCTCAAAAATAATTTTTATATTCCCAAATCGGAATTTTAAATTTTTTGAAAAAATATGTTTTGTTCAAGAAACTTTGAAACTTAAGAACCAAAATTGAAGATGGTATGAGAATTGGATCATATTGAAATAAATAATTGTTTATGTTGATAGACTGTTTTGAAACTAGCTGAATAGAGTTTCTGAAATATTAAAAAATAAATTATATGTTTATATGAGTCTTGAGGGTGGAGTTCCTAAAGAAAATGACCATTCATTAGCTTAAATCGGTTTGAACTCTATGGTGAAATTAAACTATTTCATTTGCGGGGTCGAATGTCTCATTGCAATCTACTTGAAACAGGGGGACACGTCATCGCAACCAACAAAGACAAAGACGTCAGAGTAAGAAAGGCGAAAGTTTAGTGGAAACTTTTTAGTAAATCAGTATTTTTTTCTAATTTATTTCAAGAAAGTGATTATTTTCAATTTTTTATCCTTGTTTGTACAATTCGCTCGCTTTAGATCCGCAGCCGAGTCACGTATGTATTCGTTCAACAGATGAACAAGTGCTTATCGAGCGTTGCCAGGCGACGGGTGCGATAGCGAGTGGAAACATGTGCACTACGGAACGACCCTCACTTCTACGTCGTTAGATTTCAATCATGCACTGCCCAGACATGTATTTGTGTTATTCGCCATAGATGTGTGTGGTTAAGCTTATTTTCCTTTTACATTACATTTAGTCGTTAAAAATACAAGTTACGTCAATCCATACCCTGCTTTACAAAAAAACAAGAAAAAAACAAGAAAAGTCCGAAACATGGGATTCGACAACCTTTTGAACAAATGTTGATGGGAACTGGGCAGTTCACATTCGCACAAGGCATCAAGCGTCGTAAGTACTAATGCTATTTTAAAATTTCTGGAAAAAGCCTCAAGCTTTTAAAATCTATACTTCATATTCTAAAGATATTTGTACCTATGGTTCGCAACCAAGAGAGGGATAGTTTCGTAGTTATACTTTTTTAAATTTTAAATATTACTAAATATACTGTTCTTAATCAAATAATCGACGTACTTTCTTGATTTTTGGTAGAGCACGTTTTCAAATCCGTTTCGTACGTTTTGTATGTCAATCGCATTCGCACCCGCTCTCCGTCGTAACCACTTCCTGCTTCCGGATGAGGTCTAGCCAATCGCATATGCTTCCCTTTGATTGCTTTCTCAAATACAATGTTACACAGTTAATGAATCGAGTTGTATTATAATCATCCTCTTAAAAAATATATTTTTGTTTACTAGAAAGGAGCTAATATGATGTTTATAATTTTTCAAATAAAAATGATCCCGAAGTTTTAAAAAAAATTACAATGTGACAGAAATTAGTATAATGGACATGTTAGTTGTATGAGTCATATCGTTGTACGACTGGGGCACTATTTCCCATTAAAGGCCGGTTAACCTGCTCACATTTAAGTGACGAGGAGGGCGTTCGTTCGTTCGTTCGTCGCTCAAATGAGCGAGTGAAACGGTTCGATATTCATTTCGTGAATCTATAGTATGAAAAATTCAGAATTCACTTTCTAAACATGAGCACTGTAGCTCATTGGCTGATCAAAACAGAAACATGGAAAATGGAGATTAAAAAGAAAATTAATAACACAAATGAGTAACAAAACTCACACGAACAATTATCCACCTAACCTGACTTTGTGCCGCTTTGAGAGGTGAGGTGACGCTGGTTCCCTGCCTCAAATCTACTCCCCGTGCCTCACGAAATTGCAGGCAGCTTGTCTCATTTTTGGGGCAGGTTCCGTTTACGCGAGGCGGTAACCTGTCTCGCAGCTTGCTCCGTATAAACGGGCCTTAACAGATTCACAATATTATACATCCATAGGATACATATGATAAGTAAAGAAATATAAATTTATTTCTCAAGGACCATGGAAATCACTGGAGCTGTTTCCAAAAATAAATTGACACGTACACCTTGTTACATACATAACAATATAAGTTTTTGCTTTCTTTCTATTGTAAAGAAATACTGTCACGTCTCACAAAACAATATGTAATAAACAAAATGAACGTTTCTTTGATAATTTCTAATCCTGTATTAGGAGTTTTTAGGATAAAGGAAATCATTATTATTCAGCGAATATTATTTACTGAATTTTGTATTTAACATTTTCTCCGGACTGTACAAGTACAGGGTTGGATAAGATCCTCTGTGCATTGTTGTGATATTCTCTTACAACGTTCTAATGTTTCGTGAAGAAACAAACAAATTCTTCATTTACTTCATTCTCTTCTATTCAAAGAAATGAAATCCGGTAGCTATTTTGGGGAGGCCGCATGCCCAACATTTCTGATATCCACATTCACTATACACTATTTAAGAAGTGTATTTTTGCATTTGAACGAGTGAGTTACCTTGCGCGGCCTGGTTGTCAATTTTACCTTTCTACACATGGCCGTGTTTCTTTTCCTGTCATGGCGACAATCTTTCAGGTTAAACACCAGAACTTCAGCCGGAGAGTGACGGATACAAATAGGGAAAAAGTATTAAAATAGCTAACTCTTTTGTAGTGTTTTCATACAATGGTCTAGTTATAGACGACATCACTCAGAATATACGATGTTGGTAGTTTTCTTTGCACTATGATAGAAATCATTGTTGAATCTAAATAACGAAAACTAAACGTACTCCCTTATTAGCTTTCAAACAAAGTTTTAAATATTTTTCAGACACGTATTCGCTTTCGTTGCTTTCCACTCGTCAACTGACGCAGCAGTGCGAACACGCTTCCTGTGTCGGCGAAGGGGATTACCTGAGTGAGTCAGACGAAAAATGTCAGGTGTCTCGATATTCTGCTTTTGGAAACAAGAAAAAGTCTCTTTTATTACAATAATAATCTTTTTATTCATTTCTCAAACGTGTATTTCATTCACTTATTGTTGACTGCAAAGATGCAACAATAATCGTAATGTGTTCGTGAATACCGCCTGCTGTGTGTGCACTGATGGATTTTGAAGCGACGAAGAATAATATTTTGAGAGAGGAAGTCAGAATTCGCTTCTTTTTTTGCTTTGTACAAGAATTCAGTTCACGGGACACTTAGAGAGAACGGATCTGAACAGACTAACGTACAAAATACATACATTCTTAAAGAACAAGGCTACTAGACCAAATCGGTGCAAACGGACAGACAGAAAAGGACCTGAAAGAATTAGGATCACCAAACTTACAAGACCGAAATGAAATCACAAAAAATCACTCGTACGCGGGGTTTCGAGGAAGAAGACGAAGAAGAGAGAAGGACTCCACCCAAAATCCACATCAAGGTCAGAACAAAGGGAAGAAAAACCCACTCACTCATTGCGCATGAAGAAATACCCTGGTCCAAAAGGAAGAGGCCAGAGAGTGTTTTTATTTCCGCGTGGTCGTAAAGTGACCCATTCGCATAGAAGAAGAAGATGATGAAGAAGGAGGAGGAGGAGACTCACACTGTTACACAAACGTTTTCCTCGTGAAAACTAAGAGAGAAATAATATTTCAAACATCATTTCTTCAAATAACTCATTGATAAGTTGATTTTTTTTCTCTTTTTAGTTTTAGTTGCTGAGATGAAAAAGAAGGAATATGTATTTGTTATTAGACATGAGAACCAAATCATTTAAGTAAAATATGTTACAATGATAAACTGTACGAGATTCACACTGCATCAATGAAAGGCGAGATCTTATGTCATCATACAACTCGTTCTTCTTAATCCCTGAAATAGCGTCTATCTCCGCTTTTTTTACAATTAACAAAGATTCTTTTGCAGTTTCTGAAACATTAATTTAATTAAATTATTTCATGCCTACACGTACGTCCTAAACATCACTCTCATCTATTTCATCAATAACAGATTCTCCGTGGAAGTAGATGATGCTGCTAAATCCAATGTTTAATTTTCTTTCCTCTATCATTTCCTGTAATCACTAATTTTCCTTCTTTTTTTTTTTAATTTGCGACTACAACAATAATTGAGTATATATTTCCTCCGTGTGCCCTTTCCACACGTGGAGAAGGTATGTGATAACTTTCGGTCAGGTGACAATAGCGACGAGCCGGGAATCGAACCCGGGACTCCTGCTTTGATCTCAGGGGTGTTAACCATTATACCACCTGTTTGCCTTTCACAACTGTTCACCACTTCCACCCAGATATAAACACCGGGTGATGTAGTAGTTAACACCCCTGAGATCGAAGTAGGAGTCCCAGGTTCGATTCCCGGCTCGTCGCTATTTTCACCTGACCGAGAGTTATCACAACGATAATTGAGTTCATAAAAAATGATGGATTCAATTTTTGATTTGTATGAATCTTCTTGACCCTATTTAAAATACAAGACTTTTAATACTATTGAAAAAGATAACATATAGAAATCGAAATACCAATGGCTAAAATTTGCATGTCAATAGTTTATTGTCAAGAAATATCTGATTACTGCAAAATCTCATGCTACATAAACTCGAATTAAACACTACTCTTGCTTTCAGCTTTATTAGAAATAGTGTGTTTATTATCACCTGTTCCATAAATTAGTAGCTGGACGCAATAATATGTTCATAAAGATTATAAACCTAATAGAACAGGAAACTCACATACAAATGTATTTATTAGATTACAAAAGGAATTTAAGAAATCAAAATTCAATATTAAAAAATCAAACCTCTCAACACAAGTAACTTTACTTGTAATCATTTTTGACGGTTGTATTAGGCTCTCCCACTTTAATTTATAAAAATAATACTATATTGTCTGTTAAAAAAATATTCAACCTACACCTACAATGGGCTGTATTAAACGACAGAGGGTAATGACGCCCTACACCTACCATTGGTGACAGTTATCCAATAAAGTTCCCCCCCCCTATGATATTCCGAGAACCATGATATTGGGCATTCGTTCAAAATTGATGAGAATGTTTAAGTATATTGTAGAATTCTAAGTAATTATGTTTCGTCATTTTTCTGACCCCTATTAAAACTATTTAAAAAAATTAAAAAAATTACTTTTTAAATTTACACTTATACCGTAACAAAACTATGTTTCTCAAAGTGATTCGTGCAGTCATATTTGAATTTGTCTTATAAATGTCGTCGCAATCTGGTATTCTTTTTTTCCTCTTCCCACTCCCCTCTGTGGTTTTTGCCTTCTTCACACCACCTCCTCCTTTTCCAAAAAGGCTCTTCCTCACAGCGCGGTCAAAACCCATTTTTTTTTCTTTTTTTCTTTTCTTTGAAACGATACAGTTCTTCGTACTATGACAATATCCACTCTTTATAAGTCGATTTTTCATTGTTAGCGATTTTGTATCGGTAAGAGCTTACGTCGCGATAGGTTTTCCCATTTTGTTGTTATAAATGTTTAATCAATATTATTGTTCGGATATGAGCATAATTTTTAGTCTGTTGAATTGCAATTTCCTCAACACGAGGACCCAAAGGAATCGGTGCGCAGCGGAGGCCAAAAGAGTAATTAATATTCATTGACGTTTCTTTAATTTGACAAAGTGTTTTTTTCCTAATTTTTAAACATTTGATTTAAAGCCCTTCCGAATAAAAATATACAGATCTTAACATAATATGCAGATAAAACTTATTTAATTGATGCATCAAATATTGTTCGTGTGCCTACTTCAAGATGGGTACCTTGTTCATGTTGTAGTGATTCAACAACGAATAACAAAGTAATTGTAAATGACTTTCAATGCGTGGACAGACTCAGACCACGTGGTCTGCTGTAACGTCTGACCACAAAAAATATTATTACAGTAAGTTAATACTGAGGGAGAAGTATGTGACAATCGACCGGCAATAATCACAAACATTGCACCTAAAAGTACGTAATGACCTATATGCATAATTCCCCTCACCCCAAGAAAACAACCACAACTTATATTTCACAAAGAAAGAGAATAACACTGAATGTTATTTATGTAACCGATCCTTGACACAAGTGATACAAACGGCAGCTTGAGGCATTTTGCATAAAAAATAGTCGTACATTTCAATTCATCATCAAAATATATAGCATAATGACGAACGGTCAATCTGAAGTCTGCTTCATAACATTTTTCGCACGAGACTAATTTCTATCAGGAAACCAGCTGGAATAATGTCATGGATGCTACGGGTCCTTCTCACGAAACACAAGACCGACAGACAAGCAATTGCAATTAATCTATCATATTACCACCATTCGTACAGGCGCTGTTTGTATCGCTTGTGTCGATACTTACGTTCGTTCCTACGTGTGTGCAAAGCGAATCGTGATGCAAGAAGTAAAAGTATGCGATAATCTCTTGGACATTCGCACACGAAGCTCGCATCATGTTTTCCGTCTGATGGCAACTATCAAAAATCTAAATTAATGAATCTAATGACGTGGATCATTGAATTCCGTTGTTGTTACGTGTGGGTAGAGGTGTGCAGTTTTCCAATATCAATGACGGCGATGTGCATTTGATCTCCCAGAATATGAGATGAGGGGGGAACTGTTTACGAAAGGAAAATTCTGTTTAATTCACTGAAAAATACGGAAACAGACCTCTACCACGAAAAGAGCTCGTTATCTTTTAAAGGCTCTTCAAAACGTTCATAGATTTAACGGTATTTATCTCAATTTTTATCTTTCCACGTAATCTAAAATGCTTGAACCGAAACGACGTTCCATTCTGACGCGTTTGTCTGTTTCTTCTACTTCAAAGTACACTCTGAGTGCGCGACGCGTGGAAATTAACGCTATTTTTGTTTTCCATAGTTATTGCCAAAGTATTTTTACATTGTACTTTAGAAATTTCTATCCAAAAAGAGAAAACTAGAACATAATATGTGACATATTTTTTAATAAAATAAAGAAACAAAAGGTGGAATGTTGTTTGAAACTAAATCTTCCTGTTTCCGGTTTTCAAGACTCAAATGATTAACTTTTCGAATAAGTCCGGTCCCGAGCGACTATTGTATGAAGATACAAATTTGCGACATCACTTTGTCCTGAGAGCGAGGAACCTCTTTTAGAGCGAGGAACCGATGACACAAAAGAAAGTAAATTCAATAAAAGAATCTTTTTTCTCCTAAAAAGGGGAGGTTTTCACTGGGGATTTCCCTCACCTCCTCCTTGCCAAATATCAATAACCTCTTTGTTACTTCCAATTTATTCCAGACCAAACAATAAATCTGATTGATTCTGTGACATAACCCGAAACGACCAAATGTGTGACAAAACCCCAAATCCCTTTACCTGTGTCGAGGAAACTACCCTCCGAAGGGGTACTAACAGGTAGTCCCACCCTTCCTTATCTGTTGTTCTCATTTTTTCCCTTTATTCCAAAGTTCTAAGTCCTAGTACATATTGCTATGAAATGAACTATTAATGTTACATTATTAAGTGACCGCTCATTATACTCCTGTGAGACTGACGAACAACCCGAAATTTGAATCACAGTCCTACGACGTCACGTTCCCGAAATGTTAAACTTCCTTTTAATGCAGAGTTATCTTTCTTAAATAGAAGAACGCTGGGAAGAAATCTATAAAAAAAAACACGCTGCTCTATTCCTCTTCAAGTGCTACAGTATTCGACACAGAGTTTATTTAAATGATTGTGGGAGGATTTTAGAAAGGTTATACGAGAAATAAAACTATTAATTATTTTAAATCTTAAAACAAAAGATGATGTCATTATTTATGTTACGCTCGCAATGAAATATCTTAGCAATGAAATGATGTAATTTATTTTTGAATCGGGAGAAAAACTCTCGCAAAGTTAAAGTAGTTGATGCATTAATGAACTTGTACTGCCGGCTACGCTGTGGAGTTGTATTACTTTCGGTTATAATTAAGAGTGGGCAGAAATTTAGAGTTCACTATATTAAATGTATCAGCTGAAATACTGTCGGAAAACCCTTCAGTCTTAAGACTTTTGATGGCATCGTAGAAATATAGTCACATCCTCTTTGGTCATCTGGGACGAACCCAGTGTTGTCTATAGTTCCTCTTATTCCGCGTCTGGAGAAACCACACAACAGGAGACATAGAAACAGCCCAAAGACTCCAGCGCTTCAACTCCAACTCTAACTTTATCATCGTCATTATTTCAAGTATTGTCAACGATGCCTCGGCAATGTCGGAAATAAAAAAATAATAATTTCCTACTCTGACTGATGAATTGATTAAATGACATTGTTTAATGAATTGTTTAAATTTAATGCTTTGCCGTTTCCATGCTGTGTAATTAAATCATGGACTGGATGGACTTTCCTCGATGCACTAGGGGTGGCCGTATTAAGCGAGAGAATTTTTTTTTTCTGTTTTCGTCGCGTCGGTTGCCGATTCTGAAGTCTTCTCCGACGTATTCTGAACACACACCAAGACAGATTTCGCCTTCATCTTCCCTCGCTCTTCCAGTAGCAGCACATAGTAATGGCCGAGGTGGTAGTGTTGTCATCCCGGGTTCCATTCCCCATCAATCCCCTTTTCATTTCAATGTCCTTCAGTTCATATCGCTGTTACTAATGAAAAGCAAAACCTTCCTTCCTTCCTTCCTTCCTTCCTTCTATCCAACTCCTCCTAGTATCAATAACTCCAACTACTATTTCTAACTACTTCTAGTAATCCCTCCACGTGAGCCAAGTTGTTGGTGAACCCAGCTAAGCGGCCCACCTATACTCCTACCATTCTACCCTCCTACCTCCTATCACTCACATGTAGATGAGGTTGAATAGCACCACTAGGTTCAATAGGTATTTGCAATTTACAAATACTACAATAAGTACTCGCGTAGTGGCACACGTGGTATATGTACAGTTTATAGAACGTGGTATATAAGATGCGAATGAAATGTATCTAATATTTCAGTAGCCGCTACGAAGAACTCTTGATTTCCAAGTAAGAGAACTTTTGAAGAAGAAAGAAACGTTTTAAATATTCAACCGTGGAGGGAAATGATTGAAAATTTTACCCAAAAAATTAAGTTCAGTGTGTTTGTTGATAGAATTGTGTGTAATATCACAATTATTGATGATGACATTATTGATGGTTTTGCAACACCACTTCACGTGCCCCGAGGACAGGAGGAGGAGGAGTACGGTTAGTAATCGTTTTCAGTTTAACGATTACTCATAATAAAAATACAATTTTTGCACAAATTAAACAAATAATTCGTTTTCGGCAATTGATAATTTTTTTCCTTTTTTCCCCCCTCCTCCTCCTCCTTCTGACTCCTTCGGCGCCTCCTCGCATCGATCATCGTGAGAAAAGTCGAAAAGCTGTGAATCGCGGAAGTAAAAGGAGGAGGAGGAGGAACGAGCGGAAGGAAGACAGCACTTCCGCTTTTTGAACTTTCTCATACTCTGTTTCTCCTTCATCTGCAGAGCGTAGAGATGTCACGATTCTAAAATATCGTAAATGTAATTTCGTTGAAGACAGAAATTGGATGTATTTTCCTATCTGCAATAAATTTAAACTTTTTGACAATAAATTTATACTTTTTGACAATAAATTTAAACTTTTTGACAATAAATTTATACTTTTTGACAATAAATTTATACTTTTAAACTTTAAATTTAAACTTTATCTCAAGTGCGTTTGCTGTCCTCCTATGTATTTTATCATCATCATATATTTCATTTCAGTTTACGAAATGTGTATGCTACTTCCGCTCGGTCCATTTACGCTGCTAAATATTATTGAAGCTTCTTGAAACAGTAAACTAATGTGTAATTGTAGCAGAAAGAAATTATTTCATTACGTCTATACCAAACTTTCAAGCGAAATACCGCTCATGCGGATGTAATGCAAACTAATTACACTTTACGAACAGAAAATTTAAGCGAAATCGTTGGAGCAGCTTTTTCAGAAACATTCAACAGAGTACTTTGACGTTTTTGTGAAGTACCCTTCGTTTTAAAATAAAAAATTAGAGTACCTGCATCGACAACAAGTAAATTCTACCGTAAATACGAAATGCGAATTAAATTGATTCATCCCTTAACTCAGAATCGCTGCGCACAGGTGAACAGACGAGGGTCGTTATGCCGAAAACCACTTTTTTGAATCAGGTATAACCAAAACGGATATTTCCGTCGAAATCTCATCGCTATATTATTGAGTCTCACTTTTCTCGATACAGAATATACGTTCTGTGTCATAATGCTTTTAAAACAATAAATGAGGGTTAATTCGTTTTCAGAAGTCGAATTTCTCAAAAAAATCCTGAGTTAATTACGATCTTTAAAAAGGTTTCGTTAAAAAGGACCGAAAGAATTGAATCTAACGATCGGAACTTTTACCAAATAATCGTAACCGCGAGCACTTATGACACCATTCTGTTTTGTTTTAGGACACGTGTTAAATAATACGAACAAATTTTCAGAATTATTGGAATTTTTTTATTTTAGACAGCTTTGCATGGAATAAATCTTATGCCGCATTAGTGTTAATTAAATATGACTCTGTATTCGCAAAAATACTCATCCTCTTCTTAGATTTATTCACTTCGAGAAGAAAACAAATCGAAGTGTAGAATTCACCGAATCCATTTTGGAGAATTAGGACTCGCGCTCGTGGCGGTAGACCTTGGCACTAAGAGAAACACGTGGCCGGCGTCGTTTCTTCTCTTTTTGCTTCCGAGAGATTGTTCACTCCATGATCCATTTCGTGATGTGAAGAACTGTTGAGATTTGTTAAAAAAGAGAAAATCTCCTTCATTCAAAGTGACGTCGTATATTGCGAAACGTCCATTTCTATTGAGATGAACCTCCTCTTATCTCAATTACGCACAAAAAACTATGAGAGTGAAACATGTGGAATCACAAATGTTCCCCGGGACCCTGTTTGAGAACCAGTGATATCATGCAACGAAAGGAAACGAAAAAGCATTATTAAACAAATGATTATTCAGCTCTCTCTTCATTATGAGATCGTTATAATGAACTTAATTGCGAGAAATATGTTTGAAATGTATTATTCTTGTCTGTACGACACGCTTCAAAAGTTTTATTAGGCGCCAACGATATTATTAAAAAGCTCTAAGAAAGTGAAAGTGATTCTACCGTTCGTGGCCACGTCGGAGCTCTAGTGAGTGCTGCTACAACACTCTTATTGCACTTAATGAAGATTATGAAGCTCCAGTTTCGTATTGAATGATTGGATCTCTTCGCTTATTATTGTTGGGAGGCTAAATTGATCGGCGAAAACTTAATTTTCAGGCCCAAATACCCAAATATCACAATCTCTCGACAACAGAAAGCACTGGAATCGCATTTTCTGAAAGGTAGAGGTCATTCCGAAAATTGAAAATTCATTGATCGAAAACAAAAGTTCAATAGGACGTTTCAAATCTCTTCTAATCGTCTTCAGACTCACTCATAACATATAACCATTTCCAACATCACGACTTTTAAATAAAAGTTGTTATCTTCCCACTCTAATATACACCTCGAATATAAAGATTAAGAACATAAAGATGTGAGAGAGAAGTGACGGCGAGAATCGTTTCTTAAAAAAGTTCGTTGCAGAATCAGCATGTAGATGGCGGGAGGCGCAGTGAAAGTGTTTCTAATATATTTCCGTCCTCTTATCGACCCGTCGATGCGACTGAGCTACTCGTGTGCTGTCACGTGTCCAGCTGAGTGAGCAAATCGCAAATCCACTTTTGGCTTCTTCCATTTCTCAGTCTTCTTCACTTTCTCAAGGATAGAAGCTTCACTACATCTTCACTTCACTTATTCCGTACGATAACCTTCCAATCCAGAGGTATAGTTATCAAAACCACTTCACGCCTCGTTTCTTTTAATCTTCCGTTTCCTTTCTTCCGCTTCGCTACGAACGAGAAAAGACACAAACATTTAGTTAATTTTAATTTAAGAAATATCCAAAATACAAATTGTGCCACGACCGGATGGAATGGCGGTGCGTTAGATGGGTGTTGAATTTGCAAAGCGACCTCTTCGATGCTCATAAAGAGAATTATCGTCGATTTGGGCGAAAACTGATGTAACTTTTCGATATCCTTGTTTCGATATAAAACATTTCTTTCTCGATTATTAACGAGTGTTGTACGAAGGTTTCTGACGAAATAATACAAGGAGAACACAAACAAATGCCACCTACCTACGATGACGCAAGACGCTCGACGAAACTAACAGCAAATAGAAATGTATTTACAATTACAACCGCCACACGAAAAAAAGCAAACATGAAAGAAATTCTTAGAAGACAATACCAGTGATCACCATAATACAGTACTGACAACAGAAAATAACAAAAAGAAAATTAGTTTTAATAATTTGCCCAGTCTAAATGAACGCAGTGCAGTAACATCGAATTTCAATATTCTGGATTACTCAATTTTCATTTCGAGTTCTTTTCCATTGGTTGAAGGGAACAAAATTGGTTTTTGTGCAAAAAAGTGTCTCAGCGGTGCACAGATCACTTGTTCACAATTACTCCGCATTGATCCATTGGAGAGAGTGAATTCAGCGCTGCGCCGGTTGCATCTCTCCTTTCTCAGAACTCGATGATATTCAGAAGAGGATCTCTTTCAGAACGTATTATTTCCAAGAATACTGAGAAAGCTTCAAAAATAAATATTTATTTTCAGTTTACGGAATTTTTGGTTGCTCATTTGCTCCAAATAATTGCGACGTTTCACATTTACAGAATGAGTTCGTTGTGATTGAAACTGTGAAGAGTGAAGAACATTTTTTTTCGAAATGATTGAGATTCAACTTATTCATCTTATTCCCTGCTTTTCGGACAAAGTTTTCTAAAAGTTATTTTTCACATTTTTGGCGCTTCGAAATTTTTTGTTTTGGATTCTCGAAACAGAAAAACGAAGCGAAATAAGCAGAATCAATAGAATCAGTGAGTATTTGTGTGTGTGAGAGAGAGAGAGAGAGAGATTGAAAGTACGATTGTTTTGGCGAACGGTGCAAAATTCAAATTGTATCGTGTCCGAATTATTTTCATTGCATCAGCAAATATGAATTGAACAGGTGACAAAACAATTAAAAAATAAGCCCGCATCGAACATCTATGAAACTAATTATTGTAATTTCTTCGCTCCTGTCGAAAGCAATTTATGTTTCAATAGCTTCGTGAGAACTTGGAACAGTTCTGTAACCTCTGGCTTTCGGTGCCCTGTAACATTATAGAAGAGAGGAAATGTAATTGGCTTAAAATATCCTAATGTTTGTGCATATGGCGATGTAATTTCATCCCATTTTTACGATGGGAAGAATTATTATTTTGCATATTTAGTAGTAAACTGCAGTTTCAATTACCTTGACGCTTCGTGTTGTAACTGAATGTAGGACAAAGAAGAAACACGAAGATTTCAGATCTAATCGTGTGAATGAGCCTCTCATTCGTTCCTATTCACGAAATTCTGAACGAAACCTACACAGAAAAGAAAATTTTGTCTTTTGTAATGTAGAGACTGAAAGAAGAAAGAATTTATCCAAATTTCCATGTTAGAGGGATAAATTAGGTGAAGTATGACATTTCGAGTTTGCGCTATTTGAACTACTTGAGAAATATCATTTCGGTTGTTTTTTCAACTGAAACAAACATCTACAAAACGTGTTTCCTTCGTTTCTCGCTGGGGGCGCTGACGGCTCTTCCGCTTTTTAACATTTGTTTGTCGCTGTATCTCTCTCTCTCTCGAATCCTTTTGAGAGATTCATTTGAGTCGGTTTTCATATATCATCAATCAATGCACACGTTTTTATAATTTGTATAAACTATAAAGTTTATTGTCGAAAAGGTAGTTGGAAACTGCCACGTGTATGACCACGTGAGGGATAATAAACTGAGTTACTCTCCGGAAACAAGCAAGGGACCATCCCATCATTTCCGAGCAAGGGCCCAAGGACAGTGACGCATTTAATATTTATAATAGAAATTATTTAATAAATACTCATTGTTACCCATTTATTATTATTCCAAAATGAATTGTAGATATTTTGCGCAGTCAAAATACGAGATTAATAATAACTAAAGTATTAAATGACATTCCCTTCCGCCTATGGAAAAATCCGCCACTACGCGGAGGAAAACCGGAGAAAAACCCGGTCCAGGAGACGAAGATGACGACGTAGTAAGATGCAACCGATGCGCCAAAACGTCGCGTACAGTTGGAAATAAACTGTTATAAATAAAAAGGATAAAAATGAACACGCATGAAAAAGAGGAATTTAATCAGTATCGACAGAGGACTATAACAATGGCGGGACGACGAAGTATAAGAGAAATTAACAATTTTAATATAATTTATCAAAACTTAGTTTGTGTCATTTTCAATATTTTAGTTTTAACAGTTTCGCCAAGGTGTAGTTTGTTGGTTGCGGTTTACTCTTGTCTGTCTGTCTGTCTGTGTGTGTGTGTGTGATCTCCTCCTCCTCTTCTACTACATGTACCCCGCGTTAGTGAAAGAACAAGAAGGAGATGGATAAGTATAACACATTCATAGTGTTAAATAATACGTAATGCATCCCAAGGGATGATGAGCTGAAGTAGAGCAGAATAGGTGAACAAACGGATGTGACAGGGGTCAGTGGTCAGTGGTCAGTGGTCAGTGGTCGTATCGTCTACCGAAAGTCCACACGCTATTCTTTCGCCTCTCTTCACTTCTCGTAATCCTCCGTCACGAACGTCTTTCATTTGAAGTGCATTTGCGAGGACTCGTTCACTCGAAGCTGTCACAGCGTCCTTCCGATCCGAGGAAAGAAAATCATTAAGCTTTAATATTTTGATTCAAATTACTATCTTGTGTTTAAATGTTTAATCTACGTCGATAAAATCTGCAATAATAAATTGAAAGTGATGTTTGCTGATAATGCGTCAACTAAAGTTGACTGTAATCAAATGAAGGATGAAAAGACATTCATATCACAATGAAATCAACTACAAGGGAAGCTAATTAACACAAATTATTATCTCCTAAGCGAATAAATATATCAATAAAATAAGTGACGTGTTTAGGTGAATTCGTCAATTAATTTCTGTACTATATGTTTGTTTTCTTGGTATTCTATTTTATCATTTTGTTTGATTTCATTTTAGATCCAGACATGAACTCGTAAATCAACGTTATAAAACTTTTTACGCAGCAGTAGAGAAGCGATTTCAAATCCAATATCTGCTGTTTCTGTGACGCAAGTCATCAACTCCTTCCCCGAATAAGAAATTGAGTTCTCACTACCTCCGCTGGGAGCGCGCACGTCGTCTCTCACTCGACCGAGACGCGTGTCCGGCTTTTTCTGCCATTTGGAGCGCGCATGAATTTCTAAATACATTTCAATAAATTTGTGTCGATAAATAGTTTCTTCTTTACGCACAACTAATTAATCTTTTTTCGAAAGAGAGTGTTCATATGTAGATTTTCCACTGTTACGACGATGTAATGCAAGACATGGAATTCACAAAGGGGATTGTTTCGTTATTTTAAATTTATTTAGCAAAACGAAAAGTGTATCTCCTTAATTCACTGAAACTGTATTAAAACCGTTTTCTCGTTACATTTTACCAAAATGTAAAATTAATTTAAACTTTATTCCTTAGCAACTAAGTGTGACTTTGTAATGATTTACAATACACGTAAAACATTTAGTACCTGTTAATTTCCTTGTGTGTACTTTATCAATCATTTATTATACTAATTTAAATAATATATTCAATTAAATTCAAATTTTTTTTAAATCCGTGCTTCTTGTTATTCACGAAAGTACATGTCAGCTGCCTTTTGCACGAGATGCTGCAGAATGGGGCTTTCTGATGAGGTTTTCTCACGTATTACATCTTACGCAACCAATTAATTTATCCAAATAACGTAGTCAAGTGAAAAAAGGTGGAAGGGCATGAAAGCAATCAAATAAGAAAAGTAAGAATATTTTTTGTAAACACTCAATATTAACTTTTAAACAATTGCTATAAAAACAAAGAACACATTGTTTATCATTGTTGTGCTTGTTTTTGGTTGTTTAATGAAACATAAATTCCAAGCAAGCGACGGCACAAGTTGTTTGTTATGAAAATTTCTTCGAAAATGTTTTTTTGTTATTTTGAGCTGAATCTTCAAAGCGATGTTACCTTTCAAAGTGTGTTTTTTTTACAAACAAAAGTGTTTCGTAATCAGAACACGAGAAAACGATGTTTGAAAAAGAAAATTTACGTCATGAAGACAAAACGTGGAATCTCTGAAGAAACGCACGAGTCTTTCGCTGAAAAAAAAAAAAAAAGATTTGAGCACAAGGAAACAAAATGTAAAATTTTCGACTTCGTAGTAAAACATTAAAAAAGCATGATATTATTTTTTTATAGTTCTCTTTATACTGAAGAGAAGTGTGTCGGTCGAGTGGACGGAGGACGCCATTTTCACACATCACGATAACAAGTAAAAATTGCTTCTTCAGTTTTAATTTCTGTTTCTGTGAAACATTTAAACGTAATTTCGGTTTTTTAAAATCGTCATTACTTAATACAATAAAATCCCTTTTTTTCTTCTTCTATGAAAGGAAATATCACTCCGACGTAAATTTGGAATATTTTTGTTTACTTGAATTTTAAAAAACCCGAATCGTCATGTGCCACACGTTCTTCGTTTTCCAATAAAACAATTCACTTTATTTCTTTGCTATTATTTGTTTCCATTATTGATGGAACAACAGTCCGTATTCACGCAGTTTCTCGAAGCTTCGCAATGACGGCGAAGGTATTGTGATTTCTCTCTTTAAGAAATTTAATTATTTCCAGATTCCAACTCCATCAGAAACATTTTGTGTTCCGGAGGAAATGACTCTGACATCGTCACGAAAATCCTTAAAAAAAATACCTTCACTTAATGAACTACAATTTTTGATCTCTTGAGAGCTGAGGTTTTGCTCCAAGAAATGAGACGAACACAAGACAGCTTCATGTCGTATTGCATACTACCAACGTTCTTCTACCATCACAAAACGACATTTCTGTTGCTTCTAAAGTTCTAAGCGAAATACTCATCTGAAAACAAACCATTCACTTGAATCGGAAACGAAAATTATTTTTACCCTTGAAAACCATTGGTTTTACGAATCAGAATTTTGAAACAAATTTACGATTCAGAATTTTGTTTTCTGTATAATATACAAATCATGTTTTTAAACGTTTTATGAATTTTCTTTTTTTTTTAGAAAATACGTTTGCGAACGATGCCAGTCGGTGGATTTTTTAATTATATGTATTTTCATAAAAAAATGCTGAACGTCATGACGTCATTCTGATGACGTGGAAATGCAGCGATGTTCGCTTGCTGGAAGCGTGATTTTGGCTGCNGGGGGGGGGGGGGGGGATTTATGAAATGTTATTTTGCATATTTGTGACCGAATTTCATTCTTTCAATTAGAGAACTTTGTGCTCTCTTCTTCTGGGAAAAATGTTTCGTGTAAAGTTCAAAGGATTTTGAGATTGCAAAGTAATCGCTAATGAGGGATGAGTGTAATTGGACTCCCTGAATGTTATATAAATAAATGGCGTCGAGTGTTCGTAAACCCAGCTTTGTCTAAAGCTCTCAAAACCTTGTAAAAGCGCACAATGAAGGATATCTCGTCAAAGCCAAGCGTTTAATTCTGTCTTTCGTATCGTTGCTCGTTAATGAAGTCGTACTGAAATAAAATGTGTAATGAAGTTTATAATTTGAGTTTCATCCAAATCGATCAGATGGGTCATTTCCAAATCAAGTTAGTTTGAGAAATGAGCATTTTGAATTACGAGTGCTTAACTCTCTTTCGCCGCATGTGTTGTGAGAGAGCTTGAAGCCAAGAGGTAGAAGCGAAATCCCGTTGATATGTTACGGTCTCCACAGCGATGACATGTGGTTAGCATTGGAAGTGCACATTTTACGATATTCATTTACAAAAGTACCCTAGTATTTCTTTTCTTAATGTGGCATAGGTATTATTCTAAACTATGCGAATCTTCTACAAATTTACAAAAGTCTAGAGTAACATTTTTTTTCTTCAAATTTTTTTTGGGGGAAGGAATTTAACATTTGTGGACAGATTGCCAGCTCAAATTTCACACAAGTTTTAGAAAAATCGAATTCTACTAATTTTCACAAATCAAGTTTCATTGGATGCATTTGTTTTAATGTTCAATTAAATCGTCAGCTGAATATTTCGTATTTTTAGTCACAACATTACAAACAAAACATAAACCTGTCTTAACTTTCTCTAAATATTCGACCACTAAAAAGAGATTTTTTTACTGAACCGTTGGATCATGTTTCTAAGGCGTTCAAGTATTCAAACTTTCTTCTTCGTGTGATCTGAAATATTAAAAAAATATAATATAAAAAATATTGAAGTAAGATGTAGTTTCACTATTGACCTGACCTAAAGTTTGAATACTCGAAAAATTAATTGATGAGAGAGAGAGAGAGAGCTATTCCCCTCGTATCACACACGATGACGATGATTTGAGGTCGTGTTATCAAAAGGTTAACAGTTTTAACGTTAATGCTATATTCTATTTCTATATTTTTTAAACCAGTGAATGAAAACGACAAAAACTGGAATTTTGCTCAGAGGGAAAATTATATATGTAAAGAAACAATTTCAGTTTTTTGTAATAATAATAATAATAATAATAATAATAATAATAATAATGTATAATACAGGTCATACTCTTTAATTCAATGGGGTCTCTTACATTGTTTTTATTAAACATTTTTATATTCAATTTGTTTAATTATCCATATTTTTGTATCGTTCTCTTTCTTCGAAACGTTACTTGTTTGCTTTCCCTTTTGTTTCGGAAATAACATATACCTTGGAAAAAGGTAAAAAGTTGCGCGTACATTTCTACACTGGGATTTCTGTACTCGAGCGACGCTGGGGTTACGACTCACGCAGAAGCGGATTTCGGGAGGGAATACAACACGGGATTTTGCCGATCGAAGCGAGTCACAAATAGCAGAAGCACTTTTTAATTTACGGGAATTCGGTGACATTTGCAAAGGTAGAAAAAATGGTTCTCAGCCGAAATGAATATCAGATAAATACAAAAGTTATCACTCTGGTCACGTAGAGTGATATTCAAAAGAGGAGAATCGCATTGCACTTTGGGAGACAATGGAGGCAACGGAACATGGGAGAAGTTTCCGTTTCTCTATCTCACTTTCTCTTTCCCATATTTTCATTATTTCTAACAACTCACAAGTTGGTTTAAATAATTTCTTGTTTAAAAAGTACAAGTAATATTTAACCACTTCCTGAGAATTGAAACTAACGTCGGACAATCAACAAATCGCTAATCAGACACGAACCGGATTAAAGAAAAAACTTAATTCGGCTCCATTTTACCCAAATACAAATACTGTTGAAATCGTGCAAAATCACTTTAGTTCAAGTTAAAGAACATGATGCCCTAAGCACTGAAGCTGATTGGAAGAACGGGGGTTCGATTCCCAAACCGTGTGGTTTGAACAGAGACCTGACTCTTCTGATCCACTAAATGCTAGAAATACGCTAAATAACCTCTTTTTTAATGAAAAAGAAGAAGAAGAAGAAGAAGAAAAAACAAAAGTAGAGGCTCTGATGGACCATCTCTCTCTCTCTCTCTCGTTATCCTTTTTGAAAATAATTATATCCGCATGCGACGCAGAGGGGTAAAAACAAGCGAATTATTCCACCGTCGCGCTGTTTACTCTTCTTCTTCTTCTTCTTCTTCTTCTTCTCGAGTGTCGGTTTTTGTTTTGTATCGTTTTGAATTCGAGTACAAATCGTTCTCTCTCTCTCTGTTTTATATTGCAATTCATGAGTTTCACATTTTACGGCAATACGCTTATATACTTCATTATTCAATCAAATAATTTCTCATCTAGTTCATCCTCGTGGTTATTTATGATATTCGTAATTCACGTCTTGAAATGCTCCTTCAATTCAGCTATATACCACGTTCATTGAAATCCCTGACATTGTGAAAGATGACGCGTTTTTTTGTAAGAAGCAAAAGAAAAGTCATTTAAATCTTATTTTGTCAACACATTTGTAGAGAATGAATTGTTGTTCGAATGAACGTCGTGTGTTACACAGCCACAGAGAGAGAGAGAGAGAGCTGGCACTTTTGATTTCTTCGAGAGAATCAGAAAGAGTGAAGTCAGGAAGAGCGGATTCAGAGGGAGAATTGAAAAGTCCTCTCAAATTCACGCGAGAGAAAAATTCAAAAAGTTTGGGAAAGTAACTTGTGCTTTGTCTTTCGTAATGAATTCTTTTCACATGTGAGCAAACACTCACTGGAAAGAGGTTTACTAAAAAAAACTGTTAAAAAATTTGTGCCATCAAAAATATTTTTCAGGGAGTTTCATTAAAATTTCAAAGCGCGAACCGAATTTTTAATTTAATTTCTATTTTTTGCTTTAGTTATAATACTCATTCATTTTTTCTAAGAATTTTGAAGTGACTTGAGAACGAGTGCCTCACATCTTTCCTGACTTCAAAGAGTCTTTTTTCTTTCTTCGATTCTTGGGACAAAAAAAGTTGTATGGTGTCCGCGGACAATGTCACGTAAGAGTATGAAGTAAATGGCGCCTACTGTTGATTACTTTCTGAAATAATTCCGGAGAAGTAGATCAACCCCGAATCATTCATTAATTCTTTATAGTATACAAGTGCCATTTAAATGACAATTATAACTCGATTTTATGAAAATTCATCTTCAACTTATAATGTTGAGAAACTGATATAAAGAAGAAATGAGTACATCCTTTTGAAGATAGTCTGGATGCGGCCTTATGCCAACAGAGAATATTGTTTTCAATTATCGAAATAAATAGACACCTATATTTTTCACATATTGTCCATATAGAGTAGCAGTGATATCTACTGTCTCATGACTCATCTTTTACATTGAGATCAAGTCAAGGAATTCACATGAAAGTTATGCTGTTTATTACGAAGACCATCCAATGAAACTGTGGAAGTCTTTACTGTCGTGAACTACTGCTAATCATCATCTCGATGAAATAGAGAAAGGAAATGAAGATTTGTTTTTTGACAGATCTCTGATGTTCTGAAAATGTTTCTGCAATAATACTTGTATATGTATCAACACTTTTATTTCGTAATAGATTATTATTACAATTTTATGAACAATCCTCATCAAATTTAAAAAGAATCCATACAATCTCACGCATTCGCGTCAGATAAGAGAATTTCGCCTGAAAGAATCGATTTTGTGGCAAAAAGTGTAAAATGTTTTCATGAAAAGACTACGTCATGAGGAACGCCAGCGCATTCGATTAAATTAATTAACTCAGTTCAACTAGCAGGATTTCAGTGCAATGGTTTATTTATCGTTTGATTTTAAAACTAGAAATTATCTTGAATCTACATAGTTTTTCAAAATAAAAATACAAAATTAAAGAAAAGTAAAACGCTTTTGTCATTTTTCTTGAAACAATGTATTTTTAGCTCTTAACAAGTGTCACGTTTTTATCTTCATTTCTTTTTTATGTTAGTTTGTGTTTTCTTTCGAGTGCGCGATGCAAAGAGTCTGAGTTTCAGGGAAGTCATTTTGATATTTCTTATTTGTAGCACTTTACACTCGTGGACGACGCACGTGCTTCCAATCATTCGTAGAAAAAGTTTCAACGATTTTTCTTTCTTCTTTTTCATTTTATTTTTTATTTTTTCAATCTGCGTCGAATACAATGGAGGAGGAGGAGGAGGAAGAAGAAGAAGAGTCTTCCCCCCCCCCCTCGACAACAAGTGGAGCACAGTGGTTCATTAGACGCCTTTTGCGAGCAAAATACTTCCCAACTTGAAACGGCAATGAATGATACAGAATGATCCAGAATTCATGGTACAAAAAACTTTGGGGGTGGGTACTGGACATTGAAAGGAAAGAGAGATCATTTATTGTGTGGACGCAAGAAATGAGAGAGATGAAAGGAAAGAGAAAGTGTTTGAAATACAGTGGTATGTGCTTGACACGTCGGTGGAGCTATTAGCGTGAAAATTCAAAGATGCAAAAGAGGTATTTCTCCGTTACTCTTTCCCCTCGACGTGTCACATTCCTCCTACTCAATAAAGGATTATTACAGTGTCCCGTACCAACCCTCAAAGTTTTTTGTATCACGAATTTGCGATCAAGCTGTATTGAAAAGGAAAAGTATTTTAATGTTAGAGATAAGCAAATTAGAATAAATAAATGAAATTCCCTTAGTGGGATTTAATTCAAAGCCTTCGTTGTCATTGTTGAAGGAAAGTAACTTTTTTATTTTCATAATAATTACATTGATCGTAAGTTCTAGGAATGTAAGTGGAAACGCATTAAGAGGAAACCCTAATATATGAATTGGCATTTTTGTTTTATTAAATAATGTACTTCACAAATGAGACCGTGCTAATTCACGTTCTTCGCATTAAAAATAATATCTCCTCAACGAATTTCATCAGAACAATCAAAATAGAATTCCAGAAGTAAATCAAGAGGTTCAATGATTGACAATAGCCATTAACCAGTCCTCATGATGTGCTCATGATTTTCTCTCTTAATTTCATCTTAAATATACATTAGTCGAATTGAGAGTAGAACCAATTAGGAAATGGAATTTTAGAACGAGGGAGGTGTAAAAAGGAAATTAATAGAGTGAGTATTTTCCTTGAAACAGGGAGAAAGGAAAGCTGAAATTATGCAGCATTAGTTCGTGGAGGAACTAGGGAAAGAAGGAGGAGAGAGTAGGGAAGGGAAGGGAAGGGAAGGGGACGTAAATAATACATTTGTCTTCCCTTCATCTTCCACCCTTCATCTAATTCCGTCTCTCGCTGCTAGGAGCGCTGGTGCTTGACAATCTCATTCGCTTATGAGAAGATATTATTGTATCATGGCTTTATCCGCTTTTTACTCTGCTAATAAAAACGAATTTAAATGGGTTTAAGTTGTTATGCAAGTGGTAAAAAACAATTTAGATACGAAAACATCTCGAAGTTTCTCTTTAACCTCAATCAATAATACGTTGATGGAAATTATGAGTGAAATATTTGTAAAGAAAAAAAAACGTTTACGTGTTCGTTAATTCAATAAGAAAGTAACTTTTATAGTTGACGCAGGTCATAAAATGAAATAATTCTAAACAAATCTTTCTATTACTTCCAATCTACTACTTGTCCTCCACGTGGTCATACGACGCAGTGTGTACTGTTTTTTAATTATTAAATTTATAAGTTTAACCAAAGAGAAAATAGAACAATGAGGGATATTTTTTGTTTTGTGAGCGGTTATCATGCGTTTAACTTCAACCGATTATTCTTGCTTTGCAGTCTCGCATTAGAACACGTGCTGCTGCTGCTGCTGCTGCTGCTGCTGGGTAGCAAAGCGAAGTAATAACCGATTTCAATTCATTTGCTGTTTCAAAGTTGGTGAACACTTATATTTACCCATAGTTCATTGACTTTGATTCGTATTAATCGGAGGCGCGAAAAAATTAAAATGACGTGCATAATATGATACATTTGTGTCTTTCATTTAATTAAATTTATTTTTCAGAATCGAAACACGAAAGCGACATTGAACAAATACCATTTCCTTCTACGAACTACGTCACGCGAAAGAGTCGTCATGAAACCCACTTTATAAACTAATGATTAATTTCTAGTACGGAAATTTCTATTTGATGCTGCAAGGAATACTAACAACCAGACGCAGCTTCGCTCGGGTGTTTTTGTTACGTTGCGCTTCAACTCTTCTCTATCGAACCTGAGAATCGACTAGAAAGTTTTGGCTTCTGCATGTGACGCACCTCACGCCAGTCGAATGCGCTTCCCGAAGCGACACACGACGGCTGCTTGTACAACTAAAACGTTTTCATCTTTTTATAAGTGCACAAAATACAGAATGCACTTAATTCGATGAGGATTTACTTTTATCTACTTCAATTACTATCTTAAGATGAACTATTTTTTTCACATCTAGTTTTAATAACGTCTTTTTGATAATTTAAGTTTATCTTTGTAGATAGACATTAGATGCTGTCGCCTGACTTCCTTGTAGAACTCTTTGAGGTGAAGAATATTGAAGCCATTCATAGTTGTCAGCTATCTGTAACCGTTTAGGCAAAAGCGTCTATTACTCTTGTGATACCTAAAAGTGTATTTGCCAACCCCTTCCCGGAGAACATATATCTATGAATGAAACAAAGGATCGCTTGAATCGGATGAATGGTACAGGAGCGTGTAAAGGACACTCAGTTTTAGATGTAACGTACCTAAGGAATTCCCTTCAACGTGTCATGACAATAGCGAACGGTTGATTTCGGACGAAACCTTCGCACGCGTAACAAAGCAGAAGCGGAGAGCGAGCGTCGAAGGACAAAAGAGAAACACGACGACGAATGACGTTGTGGCGCTTTGACGCCTCCTCCGTCTCTGGATGGCAATGCTCTTGAAAATGGAGTAGGAATTTTCCTCTTTGCTTATCTGTGGGACAGTACTCACGTTTTACGAATGAAAACACTTCATTTCATCTTCTCATTCCTCTAATTGAGTGAATGAGGGGCACAAAAAGACTCTCGTTGCTTCTCTTTTTCAATTCTTCTTCCCTCACCTCTCACGATCTATCGTATTCTTAGTTTACAACAACGCAGCAAAACATTTCGTAGCGAAGTCACATTTTGGAAAATAGCTATTTGTATGGAAGAGAAATTATGAAAAGAAGTTATTTTGTCTCTGCAGGTAAAAGGTATTGAAATGCTCTGCTCAGGCGTGTTGGTAGTGAGGAGAATTGTGTAGAATTAAAGAAGAGAGATTTGTGTTTAAAGAGGAGATAAGAAAGAGCCCTCAGGAAGACAATGAGTTTGTCGAAATTTCTTGCTGTATACGATGTGAATGAATGAAGAAATTTTCACTTTCCTTTATGTGGATACGAACGATAGCGATGCGGAATGTTCTGGAAGGTCTTGACTTGCGATGCCATTTCATATATGCTAATTGCTCACTTACACTTTTCCTGCATAATTTTCCGAGGTTCGAATCAAAAGCACACTTTAAAAATAAATATTTTGAACGTGTTAAGGGATTAAAATTCTCCACTTTATCATTTAGCTTGCGGCGTGAACGAAGGGATTTTTTATTGGCTGAAAGGCGAACAGAACTCCAAAAAACTTCTGCTGTGAACTGTCGCTTTAGATTATAACATTAAAAAGTTAGGACTCGTGATATTCCGGAGAAAGATATTCTCACGGAAAGAAAGCGAAGACTTGTGTTGAACTAAAACAACACAAGGGAACAGACACTTCTGTTATATTCAGAAATTTTCGTAACTTATTGCCTTTTACAGAAGATTGTTTCAGAGTTTGAAATATACGAAAGAAAATTATCAAGGAAAGGCTTTTAGTTCGCCTTAAAGTTTTTAAACTGAGTTACGATTGAAATTCTTACAATTTTTTTTAGTTTCATATAATTTTTGTTAGACAACAATAGTCAATTAGGCAATCCTTACGACCTAAAATTTCTTTTTAACTTCACGGGTTCTTTTCATTTGTGATTCTGTATTTGTTAACTCCGGAAAGAGGTGAACGCAGAAATCCTTCAACTCGAAACAACAAAATATGTAGATCGTCGTCTTTCGATGCAATTCACGCGGAAAAGTTTCTATTCAGGGTGAAGTACCAACTGTACTTAACAAGATTTTATTCCTCAGGGATTGGAAAGGCAACCCTTGTCATTCAGCTTCCATCTCCTGGTTTATTCTAAGAGAAATCTGCAATGTGAATTCCAAAGAATAAATATTTCAAAACTTAAAAGGAGAAAAAGCAAATGCAGAGATTTGTATCAATTGAATCAATTGTTCTCCCGAACAAACGAATGAACGCCGCCCAAACAAAACACGACGATCTCACGTGACGTCACGTGACTCAAGTCGACAGAGTCGGACGACGAACAAGAGAACAGCGTCACGCGAACAGACAAACACCCGAAGCTCGCAACGTTATCGAACCTCAGACGCACACACTTTGATTCTAACAATACGAGACCACGAGAGGAACAAGCGCTACGTTTTGCCGTGTGAATTTACACAACTACTCTAGGACGTAGTTTGGAGAAATTTTAATTCTAAAACATGCTAGGGGAAGAAAAATTCTAAATGTGGCTGAAAATGGAATGAAATGAATCCGAAGGACATATGAGTTTACAATATGACGTTTATCAGATCGTCAAAGTATGTAACAGTTGAATATTGCAGTAGACGATTTCTTATCTTTCCTCCAAAGGAAAAAAATTCGATTCTTAGTTTCAACGATTCAAGAAGTGAAGATGACGTGAATTTTATTTCATATCTGATGGCATTGTGTTGACGAAGAAAAAGGTAAAATGTTTGGAGCCACTGCGACGCGATATCAACAGGCGCCCAAGTGACAGAGAGAAAGCAACCTGTGGCTGAGACGCAACAGCAGCAGCTACAGCAGTCGCACCGAGCAGCTGCCTGCCCCCGAATCAATAGCCTCCAACTCTCTTCGTTATCTCTTCGTTATTATAATTACCTTCATCTAAAGGGTTCTTTTTTTCTTTTTGTTGTTGTAAACATCCATTGTCGTCCCGAAATTTTTAACCAATTGCAACAAAAGCGCTATTGTTATAAACATTATTTTATGGGAAGGGAATACCACGAACGCACCCTTACATTTTGCTTCGAAGTAGATTTATTGTTTGTGTGTATTTTTTCGTTTCGGGCAGCAGCTAAAAGGACCACGCAACGACGGAGGACCAGCGTCTAGATAGGATCCAGTTCACTGTATAAGGGTGATCTTTTCGTACATTTAAAAAGCTATTTATACTGAGACATGGACATGAAAAGCTACAAATTTTATCTTGCTCCATCAGCTGGGAATTGAACCCCGCGGGACGACTTTTGGTGACCAATGGGCGATCACACTCTGACACCACCGTAGCCACGGAGGTGCTTAGTACATTTATTTTATAAATTGTTTTACAGTAGAAATTGCAGTTCCTAAGCTTCCTTCCAGGTGACGCTTCTCACCGCTCGTAACTTCCATGCGAATGCATTTCACATTTATTTTCTTAAAATAAACTCATATATTTATAAGAATACCGTAACGCACTGCATTACTGAAACAGTTTCGTGAATAAATGTGAAATGCATTCGTACGCGTATCTACTCTCTGATTCGTTCGACACACGTGATCGGTAAAAACTGAAGTATAATAGAGAGATTTTTGTAATTTTCTGGGCACAGGTTTTTTTATTGTTATTTTTAAGTATTAAAATATTTATAGTGCATGTTACACGATTGTATCAATAATTTACATTAATAGTATTTATCTGTATTTCGCTTGAAAGTTTGGTATAGACGTAATGAAATAATTTCTGTCTGCTACACTTAGGTTATTGTTTCAAGAAGCTTCAATAATATTTAGCAGTGTGAATGGACCAAGCAGACGTAGAATACACTTTTCGTAAACTGAAATGAAAAATATAATGATGATAATAAAATAGCATGGGAGGACAGCAAACGCACTGCAGATACGAAAATACATCCATTCCTGTCTAGAACGAAATTACATTCACATAACACTTTTACTATTTTTTTGTCGCTCCCTTATTTTGCAGATGGAGAAAGGTTTATGAGAAAGTATAAAGTGCAAATGGTTTTGCACCATTAGTTTCTCAAGAACAAATTGATGTTCGATGCTTTGTTGAGATGGGTCAAGAACAAATACCTTAAAATCGTCAAATTGAGGACTAAGGGATGAAGCACAGAGTATCACACCTTGACTTTGACGCACTCTGCAAGTTTCCCGTCGTGCGTTTTGTTAACTACTCTGCTCTCTACACGTTTTGGATAAAAGAGAGAGAAGAAAAAAACATACCCTCTGCGTCGAAGCCTCTGATCTATTGGAATATGTTGAAACATTTAAAGAAACCTAACCCCCCCCTCCAAGTTTCCATTTGCTCTCATTTAGCTCTCAATTAGAGTTTCAGCAACAGTTGAAGGAGGAGCGTAACAAAAGGAAGCAGCATTGATGCATTGTTCACTTGTTCTGTTGCAGGAACTTTTTTTATATTTTTCATTTTTCTTTTTTCTGTTCTGTTTATTTCCGATTCATGTGGCAGTACTTGCATGGAAAGCCATGTAATAGTGAAAAAGTTCGATCCGGATATTTTGACTTGGGTATTCATTCGTAAAAGTGGTTATTGTGCATTTTACTCTTACTGNAGAAAGAAAGAAAGAAAGAAAGAAAGAAAGAAAGAAAGAAAGAAAGAAAGAAAGAAAGAAAGAAAGAAAGAAAGAAAGAAAGAAAGAAAGAAAGAAAGAAAGAAAGAAAGAAAGAAAGAAAGAAAGAAAGAAAGAAAGAAAGAAAGAAAGAAAGAAAGAAAGAAAGAAAGAAAGAAAGAAAGAAAGAAAGAAAGAAAGAAAGAAAGAAAGAAAGAAAGAAAGAAAGAAAGAAAGAAAGAAAGAAAGAAAGAAAGAAAGAAAGAAAGAAAGAAAGAAAGAAAGAAAGAAAGAAAGAAAGAAAGAAAGAAAGAAAGAAAGAAAGAAAGAAAGAAAGAAAGAAAGAAAGAAAGAAAGAAAGAAAGAAAGAAAGAAAGAAAGAAAGAAAGAAAGAAAGAAAGAAAGAAAGAAAGAAAGAAAGAAAGAAAGAAAGAAAGAAAGAAAGAAAGAAAGAAAGAAAGAAAGAAAGAAAGAAAGAAAGAAAGAAAGAAAGAAAGAAAGAAAGAAAGAAAGAAAGAAAGAAAGAAAGAAAGAAAGAAAGAAAGAAAGAAAGAAAGAAAGAAAGAAAGAAAGAAAGAAAGAAAGAAAGAAAGAAAGAAAGAAAGAAAGAAAGAAAGAAAGAAAGAAAGAAAGAAAGAAAGAAAGAAAGAAAGAAAGAAAGAAAGAAAGAAAGAAAGAAAGAAAGAAAGAAAGAAAGAAAGAAAGAAAGAAAGAAAGAAAGAAAGAAAGAAAGAAAGAAAGAAAGAAAGAAAGAAAGAAAGAAAGAAAGAAAGAAAGAAAGAAAGAAAGAAAGAAAGAAAGAAAGAAAGAAAGAAAGAAAGAAAGAAAGAAAGAAAGAAAGAAAGAAAGAAAGAAAGAAAGAAAGAAAGAAAGAAAGAAAGAAAGAAAGAAAGAAAGAAAGAAAGAAAGAAAGAAAGAAAGAAAGAAAGAAAGAAAGAAAGAAAGAAAGAAAGAAAGAAAGAAAGAAAGAAAGAAAGAAAGAAAGAAAGAAAGAAAGAAAGAAAGAAAGAAAGAAAGAAAGAAAGAAAGAAAGAAAGAAAGAAAGAAAGAAAGAAAGAAAGAAAGAAAGAAAGAAAGAAAGAAAGAAAGAAAGAAAGAAAGAAAGAAAGAAAGAAAGAAAGAAAGAAAGAAAGAAAGAAAGAAAGAAAGAAAGAAAGAAAGAAAGAAAGAAAGAAAGAAAGAAAGAAAGAAAGAAAGAAAGAAAGAAAGAAAGAAAGAAAGAAAGAAAGAAAGAAAGAAAGAAAGAAAGAAAGAAAGAAAGAAAGAAAGAAAGAAAGAAAGAAAGAAAGAAAGAAAGAAAGAAAGAAAGAAAGAAAGAAAGAAAGAAAGAAAGAAAGAAAGAAAGAAAGAAAGAAAGAAAGAAAGAAAGAAAGAAAGAAAGAAAGAAAGAAAGAAAGAAAGAAAGAAAGAAAGAAAGAAAGAAAGAAAGAAAGAAAGAAAGAAAGAAAGAAAGAAAGAAAGAAAGAAAGAAAGAAAGAAAGAAAGAAAGAAAGAAAGAAAGAAAGAAAGAAAGAAAGAAAGAAAGAAAGAAAGAAAGAAAGAAAGAAAGAAAGAAAGAAAGAAAGAAAGAAAGAAAGAAAGAAAGAAAGAAAGAAAGAAAGAAAGAAAGAAAGAAAGAAAGAAAGAAAGAAAGAAAGAAAGAAAGAAAGAAAGAAAGAAAGAAAGAAAGAAAGAAAGAAAGAAAGAAAGAAAGAAAGAAAGAAAGAAAGAAAGAAAGAAAGAAAGAAAGAAAGAAAGAAAGAAAGAAAGAAAGAAAGAAAGAAAGAAAGAAAGAAAGAAAGAAAGAAAGAAAGAAAGAAAGAAAGAAAGAAAGAAAGAAAGAAAGAAAGAAAGAAAGAAAGAAAGAAAGAAAGAAAGAAAGAAAGAAAGAAAGAAAGAAAGAAAGAAAGAAAGAAAGAAAGAAAGAAAGAAAGAAAGAAAGAAAGAAAGAAAGAAAGAAAGAAAGAAAGAAAGAAAGAAAGAAAGAAAGAAAGAAAGAAAGAAAGAAAGAAAGAAAGAAAGAAAGAAAGAAAGAAAGAAAGAAAGAAAGAAAGAAAGAAAGAAAGAAAGAAAGAAAGAAAGAAAGAAAGAAAGAAAGAAAGAAAGAAAGAAAGAAAGAAAGAAAGAAAGAAAGAAAGAAAGAAAGAAAGAAAGAAAGAAAGAAAGAAAGAAAGAAAGAAAGAAAGAAAGAAAGAAAGAAAGAAAGAAAGAAAGAAAGAAAGAAAGAAAGAAAGAAAGAAAGAAAGAAAGAAAGAAAGAAAGAAAGAAAGAAAGAAAGAAAGAAAGAAAGAAAGAAAGAAAGAAAGAAAGAAAGAAAGAAAGAAAGAGAGAGAGAGAGAAAGAAACCGGCGCAAGCGACTCACTGTGAGCTCATCATTATTTCATCATCGTCTCCTTCTTCTCCACTCGTGAACTACTTCTTCTTAAAACTAATAATACGAATACAAAGTGTTTGCATTATGATTTAATGAAGAGCACAAAAATGTCTTCAGTCTGTACGACTATATTCATATCATTGATGGAACATAACTTTTCATCGAGGAAGAATTGCAGAGTTGAAATTTTGAAGAAGTTTGAAGAAGTTCTTCCGGAGGTTGTTCTAAATGTTCCACATGCAATTTCGCATCAATTCGAGGCAACTGAACTTGGAACTCGGGATACAGTTATAAAGGGGCGACTCGTTTTAATCAAAGGGGTGACTCTGCTCGTGTACCATCGTGTGGTGAGTCGGTTGGACGTGAGAAGAAGTTGGAAAAAGCACACGTAACTTCTCCCCTTCTTCTTCTTCTTCTTCTTCTCTTCCTCACGTTGACATCGTATGTCGGTGGCATTTGTTGACATTCGATAAAAAAACAGAGTACGACATCGTCTTCGAATTGAAGTGTATTGAAAACAACTTTTTTTTTCAGGAGTCGTTGGTATTTTTAAAATTTAATTTAATAAGATATTTTCTAACAAAATCAACTATTCTTGTAATCAGCCATCGGTGATAAAAATTTCGCAAAATCTTTTGGATCAAATGTCCCATTCTATTTACGTTCTGAATAATCCTCCAATCAATTCTTTCGGGTGTATGGCGGACGGAAGTTACGTGGGAACCAACGGAAATTGGATGTGGTTTTGTGGGAAGCGGGGAGAAGGGGGAAGGAAGAAGGATCATCGCTCATTGGTAGTTCGCTTGGTTTTTAATTGGTTCGCCTCTCGCTCTTTGTATTGTAGTACATGATTACGGAATATTTGTAAAATATCGGTGGCATTAAAATATATTGTGGTATCTGCTTCGGGACGAAAGTTACGTTTGTCATTTGTAAAGAAAAGAGTCGAATGTTTTAAATGTTTTACTGATTATTAAAGAGACTGACGCTATTATGTTTAAAAGCAAAATTATCTCTGGGTCTCTTGCGTGGGGAAGTGCTTATAAGAAATAAATATAAAAGATACGATAATTAAAATAATGATTAATACTTACAAGAAATTTATACTAAATATTTTGTTACATATTAAATAAAACAATAATTAAACATCAATTTTTTATCACTATGAGAATTGTAAAAAGCAATATTTCGAGTCCGATTCTAAGAGTCGCAACCAAAAACATTAATCAAAGTAAAGTTAGATAAGGGTTTTAAAAATTCGAAGCGATGTGCAATAAAAAAGTTTTTATTTTATTTTATATCATTTGCCACATTAAAAAATGTTAATTAAACGAAGCAACAAAAATAAAAATTAAAGAGCGATTATTAGTTAATAGCCACAAGGCAGCAGACATAATTTCGGTAGAATATACATTTAAGCACAGAAAATAATTATATTATCTTCCATAATTTATTTTATTTTGGAGAATGAAAAATTAAAATTTGTTGATGGAATATGATGGACTTTTCCTTCCTGAACAGTATTGTGTTGTGTAGTTTATATAATGAAGTAAGCTGCAAAAATTATACCCTTTCGAATCCGAATTAGGACTTCCAAAGAATACAAAACTCTCGGAGCGTTTTGTTTAAACTTGACCCAGCTGCAAATTTCATAAGAATTCAAATATTACGACAATAAGATATTTCGGTGTTTTTCTTTTGCCCACGTGACGTGGTCCGATCGCTCACCTTCTCTCATGCGAAACCGCAAACGAAAGAGAGAGCATATACGTCTCACAGCAAAAGTAAAACCCTCTGGAGACTCAAAACGAAGATCTCGACAGGAGAGAGAGAGAGACAGAGATATTGAGGAGATTTCTGTTTTTTTTGTACTCTTGTACTCTCTCTGTCTCTCTCGCACATTCGCTCAGAGCAGGGAAGGAAAGGAAGGAAAAGGGATTTTGTGCAGAGACAATAAACCGTCAGAGAGAGAGAGAGAGGAATCGAGTTCCCCAAAGAGACGATATCAATAATTCCCTTTCTTCCTCCCCCGTTGGGGGTGTCTGTCTGTCTGTCTGTATTGTCTGTCTCTCTGTGTCTACCGAAACCAACACTCCGACTGCGACATTCTTCATTTGCACAAATTTACGCAAAAAAAGTGTCATTCGATAAGAGAAAAGTGTCTTTTCAAACCCTTCTTCTGGTTTTACTCAACTTTTGCAATAAAACTTTTTTTTTTACTTCTGTAAATCCATCTTCATGATTGATTCTCGTTCGTATCGTGTCGCGCTTTAAATTATCAACGAAAGGAATTATTACAGACATTTCTTCTTCTTCTTCTTCTCCTTCTTCTTCGCGTAGCGAATACTCTTGAAGCATTTTGAATCTGAATTTGTGTCGTCAAGTTTTATTCATTATCTCTTAGGGGCAGCATCTGGGACTTCTTTACTTAAGATTCTTAAACTAGGTTTCCAAAAAGAAAACTAACAACAGGAATTTTCGATATTTCAATTGTGGAATGAAAATATAAAAGGTATTGCTTTGTTGTCCCGAATCATTTTTACTGTACTGACGTAGAAAAGAGAGAAAACTATTTCAAATTGAAATTGTGATGCGCAGTTGCTTTTCAGAGTCATTTTCGGTGCAATATTTTTATTTGGATATTTTGCTAAACCTAACCAGCTAATTAAGATATTAACTAAGTCATTGTTGTTCTCGTATTAAAATCTTTTTACCCTTTTTGTGACCAAAGTGCGTAAATGTTTACAATGAGAGTGGGAATGCGCTGTTTCCTCAGACGTTGCTATTGTGTCGACAGAGTGATTCCCATCGAGAACACAAATAGCTCTGAGTCAGGTTTTGCCCTTCCTTCCCTTCTCAGCGCTCAGACGGTTGGCGTTCACTCTGTCCCGTCGAAGTTTCAGTCCAGAGACAGGAGCAAACGCTGAAGCGAAGCTATGTATAAATCTTCTTCTTTAAGTCAATAAAATAATTATTGATTGTAGTTGGAAGGTACAATTTACCATCTCTTAAATCTCTTAAATCTATTACGCGCACTGACTGCGTTTTATTGTTGATTCGTGAATCATTTTCGTTTTGATTTCGTTCATTTCTTCTTTTATCTCAAGCATTTCTTCTTTCATCCAATGGCGTGTAGTTTTGATCTAACACATTTCCTACTCCAAATTAAAGAACTCAATTCAGTAATTCTCAAATTAAACTATATACTTTTACTTTCTCACATATGTAGTCTCATATAGAAATCGTGAAAAACTTCGAAAGCGTGATTTCGACGGAAATATCCTTTTAGGTTATCCCTGATTCTGAAAAAGTGTTCTTTGGCATAACGTCCGTCCGTCCGTTAGTCTGTGCTCAGCAATTCCGAGTTAAGGGATGAATCACTTTAATTTCGCATTTCATATTTAAGGTACTATTCACTTGTTGTCAATGCACGTGCTGTAATTTGTTTTTTATTTTAAAACAAAGGGTACTTCGCATGAAAGTCAAAGTACTCATTAGCGGTATTTCGCTTGAAAGTTTGGTATAGACGCAGTAAAATAATTTCTGTCTGCTACACTTACACATTAGTTTACTGTTTCAAGAAGCCTCAATAATAAATGAAACAAGCAGACGTAGAATACACTGTTAGTAAACTGTAATGAAAAATATAATGATGATGATAAAATACATAGGAGGACAGCGAAAGCACTGCAGATACGAGAATACATCAATTTCTGTCTACAACGAAATTACATTTACGATATTTTAGTCACTCTATGCTGCAAATGGGGAAACGTGTGCAAATAGTTTTGCACCGCTGGTTTCATTTGTCTCGCTAACAGTAAAAGTGCTTTGATGCAACTTAAATGCATTTTGTACCATTTCCCTGTGCTTTCACCAAAAATTCATAACAATAACTATACTTTACATTTAGAAACACTTCCATATGACTGGCTGCAGAATTGAAACTAATTATGGTTTTTTATTTAAAAAATACGATTGGGGTAATCTACAGGATGTATTGGAAGGGAGGGAATTCGAACAATATTTATCTTTACACAGCTCCGATGTTTTTTTTTTAAAGAATATGTTTATGCTGCGTCTCTTTTCTAAGTTGTATTGAAGTGGAAATCGACGTCGGCTCTAAATGTAGAAGAAGTAGAAAGTCGGTCTGCTGTTTGATATTTTTTACAGACTGCGAAAAATAACGCATTTATTAAACTTAAAAGTTAGCTCAAATGCCGTATCAGTTTTGCATTAGCTGTGCGTAATAGTTTACATAAGTATAAACACAATCTATCATTAGTCTCCCCATCTATATTTTGTGTTGAGTGTTTTTGCTAGCATAACACATCGCTTCATAAATGCAATGAAAAATATACTATCGAAAGAAGAAAGATATCGTTGCTTTATGGAGACTTCAATGACTTAATGGTTGTTTCTTTATTGCAGTGTGTAAAATGGTTGAATACTAGGACTTTGAAGTTCAAAGAACTTAATACAATGAACCCAACCCAACATCGTATCTATTCTCTCCCCTTGCCCATTGCGTCCCCATCAAATTCCCTCCCCCTCCCCCTCCCACCCTCGCAATTGGAGAGAGATAGAATCCGAACAATTTGTATGTACTATAAAGTTAAATACTCTATATCAAACAATGAATTAAAAACACTTTAAACGATTAATTACTCTTAATACAAACAGGTTACAACCTTAGTGAGCTGGCTACAAATATACCTTAGGACACTGTATAAGTCATATAATTGGTGTCGTTCAATGAACCCAACAACCAGGACATGATTTTCCAATTGCACACTCGAACGATAATTACCAGAGGATATTTTTATTATTTGTTGAAAGAAACGTCCTTGTTTTTTTGATCCCTTTTCGTCCCGACTATCTTTCCGGATTCAATAGCACATTGTACGCTAGACCTCTGTCCTCTGAATTTCGTAATTGTCTTCTTCTGCACAATTTTTTCATTTCAACTCGATTTCTTGTTGAATGAGTTTTGATTCTCATTTTTACAGTTTGGAAGAAACGGAAACCAGAGATTTTGTGAAGCAACGAACGAATGAAATGTTCCAAAATTTCATTTCAAACGTTTAAAGTGCTTCTTGATTCCTTGATCCGTGAAACTATGTCTACAGAGGACTTCCACTTCGAAAGCGTATCAGATTCGAGTCATTTAAGTGGAAGGGAACAAATATTATTCTAAGAAAATAATACAATTTTCTCGAATACAAAAAGAGAAGAATGAGACATTGGTAGTGTTTTCACAAGTAGAAGTATTCACCAACTCAGAAGAAGAGATATTTTTTAAAAAAATATCTAAAAGGGACGATATTCAGTAGATTTACGGCATCGAGACAAAAAAATAGAGTGAAATGTTGGAATTTCTTGGAAAGAATAAAAATTGCACTCACGAAGGAGGGACTGACGTTCATAGTTCATAATACAGAACTTAAGAGCTAATACTTTAGAACTGTACCAACTTCAAAATGGTAGGGCGTGGAATTGAAAACTATAAAAAAATCACAAATCGGTCTGCAGAGCACTTGGGAAGTGTAATTTGCAAAAAAAAAAGTGACGTAGATTTGTTTCACAAAGATGAATAGGAGGAACAAATATCTATCGTAGTCCATTTTTTCTCATTTGTTTTGTGACATCTCCCCGAAATTATTCGTTTTGTTGCAGAGTAGCTTCGATGCAGAACGAGCTGTAGAAGAAGCATGGTGGACTACGGCAACGCGCCCAAGGACCGCTGGGTGTGTCCCAATGATCGACAATTGGCTCTCAGGGCCAAGTAAGTATTATAGCATCTAGTGCGTATCGGACCATCTTCGCATTATAACTCGAATGTTTTAGTTTTGTGAACCAGGTAAATCATTCTTATCGTATACACACATGTGTGCCTTCGTTTAACCGCATGCAGAATTGCGTTTAACAAAACAATTTCATTGGACAGGGTGCTGCACTCATGTGGCGTGTTGATGAACTAACTGCAGTGAGGTCAATGCTCCCATAGAGCAACAGTCGAATGTATCAAAAGCATCTCAATGAAGATGTCTACGAAAGAGTAGAATAGATGCGCTTTGCCAAAGTTGCTACGCACGCATGTCACTAGCAAGTAATGTGATTCTAATTAACATTAATTACTCGAAATTTGTGTTTTTGAAGTGGCTCTTTCTATATATAGCTTCACTCATTCACTCTCCGACGTATAGAGAAAACTAGACGTAATGTAGAGAAAACTGTAATTAAGTTACTTTGTAATATATTCGCGTTCACTGAAGTCAAGTTGTCAACTATTCACTAGAGTAGTTTTTATTAATCGATAATTCATTCTACCGACTTTTTATATTGGATGAGAATTATTTTGTGATTCTAAAACTCGATACTAAATTTAGACTCCTCCTTTGACAAGAGTCGCATTGTCTTCAGTCAAGTGATGCGGCTGCCATTTCCGTTAGAACAGTATTTTCCACAGTTTTTGTTGAATTATTATCTTGTAAATACCCCCTAAGGCACGAAAATCTCAACGTCATTGCATCGTTCCTATTTCCATTTGTCATGTTTTAGTAGGGTTCTTTTTCTGTGTCAAGCCGGTACTTTTGCCAGAATATCATAGAAACATGAGCCAGCGGAAGTTTCTCCATAGTAATTCAAAATTTTGCGCCGTAAGGGTCGCCACTCTGGATAGAGAATGGTTCAAACTATCATTTCAAACATTTACGGAGGAGGGTACTGAAGCACATGAAACCTTGATTCTTTTCGTATAACACAGTGAGACAGGATGAGGTAGGCAACACGCGGTTTCTTTAGACACGAGTGTGCTGCTTGTTGCATATGCTGTGTGTGGCGCAGGGGAAGAATGAGTAAGTGACGCTCGATGCTGATATCCTCGCACTATGTTTACTAGTTTATTGTATATTGGTCTTTATGTAAATTACTTTGTTCTCCTCAACGCGGTCACAGGCAGTTGACAATAAATTATTTAGTTTATTTATTGTCATTCTAATTGACTTGATTTTGGTACAGTGCTTGTGTACAGTGGAGCCAACGCTTTTACTTCGTCATCGTCCATAAGAGTAATGATATTGTACCTCGCGTTATGTTGGCAGGACATTCGGATTTCTGAAAACTTACATCTATCTCCAATATCGGCCATCCAGTCAATGCACATGCTGACTCTTCCTTCTGCATCGAGCAAAGTGTGGAAGGAATGTTACCTTTGTTGTGTTATGAACTTGTATTTCTTTACAACAAATAGTCTTTCGCTCTTGTGGCTAGTATCAATATTTATTCGGATATTACTTAAACTCGTAGGAGTTGGCAATTTGTGTTAGGCATTTGCCATATTGCGTAATTTTCGGTCGCAAAGTTACGTGACTCGAAATATACAATGGATGCTGTTGAAGGAGCTGAATCACGATTTTGCAAAATCTATAACTCGAAGGACAGTGAAATAAAATCGATCGCCAATGAAACGTTTGACTGAAAGTGATCCGTTTTCTCTTTAAAGAAAATTCGTGTTCACTGTATCGTAAATTAAAGCGAGATCACTTTGAAACGAGAGCTTTCACACATCACATTTGTTCTTAATCTGAATGTTGAGGAGGTTGTTGCCGAGTGCAACAGATAAACCAACAAAAAAGTCTTCTTCCAAGAGAAGTAAAAATAGGACATTAACATGGACACATTCAAGAAATCAATAGATAGAATTTGAAATATGTGACCTCTTCTTGACCGATATCGTATCACGCATTGTATGCACAATCCATACTTGTCTTTGAGGTGAGTGCGTGTAGAACTCATGAGAGCCCTTTATTTCGCGTTGTATTTTTTATAAGTTACTTATTGATTAACTTTTAGTTTTTGCAGTGACTAATGACATAAGAGAATTAATTAGCACAATTTATGTCTCATATTTGCTTCGGATACATTTTTCTTCTTAAAAATGAACCATGAAACACTTGAGTTACAGAAGAGTGCGTTTCAATTTAAAACACTTCTTACGGTGGAAGAATAATTACAGTGGTTCTTTAGGGAACAATGAATTGAAATATTTTTGAAAGTAACTTAAAGTCTTTGCTCTTCAGAACAAGAAATACTTTTTGTTGGGACTTGCGCTCCAAGTTAGTAAAATCATTCACAAATATAATTGTTTTCTTTATTTTTGTTCCGATTATTTTAAAACACAATACGAATAATAAAGATTTAATTTCTCGTTTTACTCGTTTGAAACGCGCGCGCGAGAGAGAGAGAGAGAGAGCGAAATGTAGAAACAACAGCGTGTGGAAGAGCGCGTGGAAGCGGCCGAACCGCAACTGTTTCAGTCATCTCACCTCGAAGGAAAACGTGGAATATCTTTCTGGAATATTCGGTGGCGGAAAGATGAAAACGATGTCAAAAATACTTCCATCACTTTCGTGATATTAAATTTCGTCTGCTTTTGTAAATAAGAGTTTTCTCCATAAGACGTAATGTATTACATCATCAATTATAATTGCAATTATTTCATTTCAATGACCGGTGAGGTATGTTTTTCTAACGTTGACCCACAATAAGTACAAATGTTACTGCGTCTTTTTAAAAGCCTATTTCTGGTATTTTGGAAATAAAATTCTACCTTGAACTCTAATGAGCGTTTGCTCTAGAGTTAATGTTGTATTAGCACTTATGCTTATGTGGTTTAGAAGTAAATTGAGCGATCCACTGTGATAGATAAAATAAATTTAGAATAAGATTCAAGATATTCTTTGTTTCAGTTTTGTGACGATATTTTTGCATTTGATTCCGTAATGGGAACACGACTTTTCACGGCGATATGTTGTCAACAACAAGAAGGATTTCTTATCAACTGAATTGAATTATTATTTATATTTATTCCTATCGCTTTAGGGCTTATATATTAATGAATACGACCGTTAAATTGACATAAAAACCTTTTTGATTTTTAAATTAAATAACTGAAAGAAAATGCTTCGTTTTTCTTTGCAGATGAAACAGAAAAACTTCCAATGGACCATGAATACTACAATAATACACTCGTCGCTTCTGTTCCATAGCATCAATGAACTCCATCCAATAATCTCTCATCTCGGAAGAGAAGCCAGGAAACGGGGATAAATGGGAAGCGCGGAAGCTGGGACTTGAATAACCTTCTAGACAGCATCCTCCCTTTTCCTCTGAACAAAGAGTATTTTCCCACCGCGAGCGAAATGTCTAGAGAAATCCGTGAAAGAACTGCTCTGCTACTTAGTCCTCAGGAAAATACTTTCTCTTTGTGGAAGTATTCAGCAATCGCCACTTGATGAGGGGGCCGTGACGAGTTGCAATCACAGGAGACTTAGACGGTCAGCAGAAGAGAAGAGTAACGCGACGCTAACCACAGTTTTCTCAGCCCGACAAGGTTCCAAGAGATATCGTCACCAGAGATTGTTTATATAGCACTCAATAGATGTCGGTAAAATCGCTCGACTAGCGAGAATCTGTGCAACTACGTGTGTGTTACTTTCACGCCATCTGAGTGACTTCGTTGAACCATCTGTGACGCTAACCTTCACGTCACCCGGCACTGCGACCAACGTCTTATCAAAGCTACAGTCTCCATTGTTATTGCACTTTGTATTACATTGTTCTGCGATGGATTTGCGTCAACAGAAGAGACGTTTTTTGGAACAACAGACGATGTGACTAGGGAAGTTTGGCGACGTTGAGGTACGAAATGTGCACGCAACTTTTCCAACATTTGCGATTTGTCTGAGCTCAGACACTTTCTACCTCATACGGCAGCGTTTACTTGGTCGGGTAAAGATGACCTCTACGATTCTTGTTGTAATTAAAATCGGTCTCCTAACATCCGCTTTGACGCTTGCAACACGATTACATGAGAACTGTTTATGATAATATAATATTGTGTTACTATAACTAGACTATCACTATGAGACAAAAACGAAACCATTATCGTCCTCATGTATCAATATTAAAGTGTAAATTATTTCCCATTATGGAGAGTTCACTTCCATAATTTTTATGGATAAGGTTATATGTCTTTTTCAAGGCTTATGAAGAAACTAGTGATCAGATCGAAAATAGTTCATTGATGAATTTGTAATTTCTATCTTTATTAACTGCAACTGGCGTCGAATAATTTGGTGCAAAAATAGTTGGCAAAATGTTATCGTACCGCGTCTCGATGCTTTAAAATGAAACGAGAGAGAAATTTGTTTGTCGATGTTTTCTCATCCGTTTCATGCAAAGAAACTCTTTGGTGAAATACGATCATTGACTTTTAGAAAAACATTTCAAAGAATATCACGGATAATTTAAAAATCCTCCTTTGTGTGATTAGCTACCAAGTGAACCATAACAAGAACGAAAGGACTCATTTTGTCAAAAGATAATTTTGAAAAACTGTTCTCTCTCTCCCTTAAGGTAGAATTAAATTACTATTTTGAACTCTCTAAAATTGGCAGAAACGAATAAACAGAGTAACAACATTTACACCTCATTTGCACTAGCCGTCATTTGCCACTTAGAGGACATTTGAGACAAAAGATATTTAACTTTTTGACTTCGAGATGAGATGAGCCAGAAATCACGGTCGCCATGTTTGTACTTACGCTCTCGTGCATTTTAAACGAGTCAAGCGAGTTTTTGAACATTGTTTATACTATATTATTAACCGATAGACACAATTTAAATCGTGTTTTTTTCCTTCGTTGTTATGCATATGGTTGTGTTTTAAATAATAATAATAAATAAATCAATTATACATCTCCATTATGATTTGACTAACTTGGAATGTTGATTCCTCGTCAAAATGTGGATAAAGAAGAGAAGTATTCACACACCTCTACTCCTCTGTGACCGTGAGTTCAGTTGGCCTTGAGAATGATTTCATTCGAATGCTGAGTTTCAGAGCCGAACGAGGATTCGCTGCACGGACACAGCGTTCAAAGGTTGCAGGTGTAACTGGACGCGCCCTTCAGCCCCTCTTTGTGGTTACTTCATCACCGCTACAGTATCCGCCATCATTAAAAACAAATGAAGCTCGAATAGCGTCGCATCGAAAGCTCACGGTCAGTTGTGGGGCATCGACAAAAATTTTTCCAAAACCCCTTCGCATTCTATCATTGGAATAAAACAGGTTTTAAAAAACTGGCGTGCACTGCTTTATGAGGACGGTTTATTACAAAACGTTGGTTGAGCTTTTAAGCGGATTTCAAAATACGATAGCCATCAAATCGGCTTCTTGTTCTCGGTGTAAAAGGTTAATAGAAAAACTTAGGAACCTAAAATATTTGTTTTAACCGGAGAATAAAATATTGTTAAAAATGTGTTAATTCACTAGTTGCTGTCTTTTGAAATAAGTTCTGCACCTAAGTTCGGCGAGTGCTGAGTGATATCACTATTACTCCAGTTTTTGAATTACTATACTTTTATATCATTCATTTTGAATTTATAAATTAGCAGATCGTGTCAAACATTACATTACATCATATTCCAGAAATATATTGTTGTGGTTATTTAACTCCACTCTAAAAATGTCCAAAATTTTCTAAAAGAGAGAAGTACAATCGAAGCGGGACATTATCTCTGATCCAAGACAGAGATACGGAATTAACAATATTTTCTATAAATTATATTAGTTGCTTATGGTAAATTAGAATCATTTTCAAAACTTAACTCGCTCGACTACCCGGCGCTGCCAGAGATTAAAGTAAAATAAACTTTAAACAGAACATTCAAAGTTTTAAAACAATTCACGAGTAAAACATGAATAAAAAATATTTATTTCCATTAGTAAACAAATATACAAAAAATTACATCAAAATTCCTAGACAAATTTATATTGTAAATTGGTAAAGTTTACCAAACAGGGGGTATTAAAATACCTGTCAAAAAATCAACAGGTTTGGATCTTTTTAGTTCATTCTTATATAATATTCTAATTTCATTTACTAGTTTCCATTATTTTATACTTTCATGATATTAAATTAAATATCGCAAAGAAAACCTACGAAATACTTCGTACAGTTTTCAGTGTCGTATGCTTCTATGATCATAACTAGGAATGATTTTAAAATCGAGACAGAGGGAAAAAACACATTACCAAACAAAGTTAAGATCTTCGAATTATTTGTTCGTTCTTTTCGCATTTAGTTTACGCACATGAAACCAAAGTTCTTCACGGCTTCTGTTGCGTAACGTTTGATTCTACGATTCTGTCACTTAGAAAACACGTTCAGTTTTATTGTTCGCCTTGAAATGCAACGCAATCGAACTCTGGTGGACACATTAGTAAGCTTCGTAGTCAACACTCGAGCGAGTGAAGATTCACATCTACTTATTAGCAGTCAACTATAATTGTATTTTTATGCTCTTGTAATTCATCTATATTAACCGTACTTACACTTTTTTGCAACAACCCTGAAGTGTCTTTAAAAATTTGGAAGAATTTTATCGAGTACATTTTTCTATCTTTATGCCTCAACATTAAAAATAATTCACTTTTATTAATATCCACGTAAAGAACCTTGCCGTTGAAACAAAAGAGAGAGAGCCGTTTCTGTTGAACACTTTTAACCTTAATAATTCTATTTTCAAAATGCCTCCCAACACGTGTGTCGAAAAAGTGCACTCTTCACCTTCTCTACTGACAATTAATTCTCAATTTTGAACTAAGCATCATCTACGGGTTTAGGAATTTATTTTTTTTGTTTTCTCCAACATTTTCATCATCTTCTCGACTCCGAATGGCCAAAAAAATTTTCATCGGCGCAAACAATACGACGACATTCATTTTAAGTGAGGGCGCTCACTACAGACAGAGAAAAGATGTTAGGTAATTGTCAAAATGAATGTTAATAACATTTTCAATCGACAGTAATTTACATAAAATTTGATAACCCAACCAAACACATTGTCGTTCCCTACTCCAATATTAGCAAGAAGTACACATTGTATTCCCATCACGAGCATCTATCGTTCTAGTACTATGTCAAATTTCATCTTCTCGGAATTCCAGTGCACAGCTATATGCTGTTCTGTAATCTGTGGCGAACGCACTGAACATTATTATATTTGTGCGTGTTACAACGAACTAACCGTCATGATGTAGTAGAATCAATCAGCTACGTCATCAAAGCTAACTCCAAAGGCTCCGGCCTCGACCAGCGCATCGCCCTTCAGAATGTGTTTCCCCGCCCCGACGAATATTCATCTAGGTTTTAAATTGTAACGTAACTTCGTGTTTCATCAAATACTATAAAATACGTCATTTACAAACCTGAAATAGCACTATGGAGTATTATGATGTTCTAGTGCAGCTTTATTGAAATTTGAAATTAAGGGATCAGTTTCGACTTGAATTTCAAGATAATAAAGACCTCTAGTAATATTTTTACAGTTACATTTAAGAAATACTTCTCTTTCCGGTTAGTCATCCGATTAAAAATTCGCCGTGAAAGATATGAAGATTTGCAAGTTTATGAGATAGGGTGGAAGATGTTGACGACAAATTCAGAGTCTTATTACATTTAATAGACCGAATGATATAAAAACAAAACGCTAAATTCTATTTCAGGATTTTTCAAGGGATCAAGAAGTCACCGAGTTTACCTATAACACGGCTCTATAATAAAATCATTGTTCACTTGGTATGAATATAAGAAAACTAAGCAAATTCCAATCATTCGATTTAAGTGAAAATTACACAAATGCAGTTAATTTCGTCTGGACGCGACTCTTCCCAACGTGGACTGTCGGCAAAGTGTCCCTCCCTTCCACGATGTGAGCAACTTTTCTTCCGCACTTGGAAGCGCACAGTCAAAAAGAGACCTAAACGAAAGCAATGTTAGAAAAACAAGAAGAAAGAAACAGGTATTCGATTTTCTTCCCACCCTCCTACCTGGTTATGGAACTACACGCCTACCTGCAGAGGCGAATTCTACGGACCTGCATCCTACTGCCTCTCGTATTAACGGTTCTTACGACAAAGCCAAGGTGCACGGCGCCTAACCTTAAGACTATCTGGGCTAATAGGCCGTTTCTGTGCTGACGGACGCGAGGGAGGATCAAAAACCCGTCTCTCACCTACATTCGAAGCACGGACCTTGAACGTTGCGCTCTGGCCGCTCGCAGAACGCGACTGCGTCTTCCTCGACGAGTAGAGGCACTGCAAAATCTGCACTGTACACCACACAGACACACGCGTTCAAAATCACTCACTCACTCGCTCACTGTCTCCAGCAACCATTGGGAAAAACACAAGTGATTTTTGCGAAGCGTTTCTGCTCATCTGCTCTCTCCCCCCTACCCCTCTGAACAACCGACAGTACTGTAGTACCGCGCATGAATATCTTTACCTCTAATAATAACGGGCGGGTTATGAAAATAGTTTGAATATTATGTACACGTCAATTATAATGCAAAAAGCATTGAAACTCCTGAAATAGAATTTAGCGTTTTGTTTTTATATCACTCGGTCTATTAAATGTAATAAGACTCTAAATTTGTCGTCAACATCTTCCACCCTATCTCATAACCTTGCAAATCTTCATATCTTTCACGGCGAATTTTTAATCGGATGACTAACCGGAAAGAGAAGTATTTCTTAAATGTAACTGTAAAAATATTACTAGAGGTCTTTATTATCTTGAAATTCAAGTCGAAACTGATCCCTTAATTTCAAATTTCAATAAAGCTGCACTAGAACATCATAATACTCCATAGTGCTATTTCAGGTTTGTAAATGACGTATTTTATAGTATTTGATGAAACACGAAGTTACGTTACAATTTGAAACCTAGATGAATATTCGTCGGGGCGGGGAAACACATTCTGAACGGCGATGTTCTCGTCAAGGCCGGAGCCTTTAAGTAATCTCCGAAGACTCGGTTCTTTCCACTGAAGCAAATACAAACTTTTGATCTCATTTCAACGTTAGGATCGTTGTCGTTAGTGTTTTGTCGGTTGCCTGAACTTCGTCTGTTCTCTTCATAAAAAACAGTCGCATGTTAACATTTTACATAGGGCACGATGTAGGATATATCCTTTTGGGAGCTGCAAAATACATAAATATACACTTATAATTACAATAATGCGCATAAACTATTTCTTATTTCAGGGCTTTTTAATCTCGACCTATTTTAGTGTGAAAATGCGTCTGCGAAACTAGCATTTGACTCAGGTTATGTCAGCCTTCGTTTACAAACCTGGATAGATTAAAGTTTAGGAAATTAATTTGAAATGTTTTTCATTTTTCTTGCATGTTATTTCAAAATCGCCTCATCTCATTAATTACTGAGTTCCATGTTTAGTGTGCACTGCAGCACGGAACCCTGATTGTATAAAAGTCAATCTTTTCTATCAATACTATTACTCTGGTAAGTGTATTGTTTCGTGCTGCTTTCATTCATAAGATTCAAGAGTTTCGGATGGTGCACGGGATTATAAAGTATGACTCTTATGATGACTCAAAATAAACCCCACAAACATTTCCAAAACAGAAATATATACTTTAAATTGTTTTGGAAATTTGTATTTGCAGTCAATTATGAAAATATTTTATATAATTTCTATGATACATGGAGCAAATGATCCCCATGATTCTTGCTCTGACGTGAAGATGTGCTTTTGGTAGATCTGTATCTTCTGACTTTTTGCTCTGCAATGTCTCTGGTTTCTGAGAACACAACAAAACCTTTTAATTTCTCATAAATATATTAGTTTTTTTTCTAAACTTTGTAATGTTGAATCTTTAAGCAGTTTTGCTTTGTAAGTTCTTTGACTCAGAGTATTTCGCTACGCTTTTACGAACAGTTTACAAATTGCTGAAATTTAATTTAATTTACTTTTAACATACTGTGTATCGTTATGTCTTTTATAAGCGGTCCGAGAAAACAATTAGCAATGAAATCATTATTTGTATGAGACATGCACTTTGTATTTTAAAGAATTCTACTGCAATTAACGTCCATTATATACGTTACGTACTAAGTAAGTCTTTAATTATTGATTCAATTATTTTGAGGCACTGGGGGGATTCTTCTCCAAAAACGTTAATTTCGGATTTATGATAACAAATCACAGAAAATGTTAATAATCTCAATAGAGGTTTTTTTTGCCTATATCATGACATCTGTATACATCTGTATACAAGTGTATACATCTGTAATTAAATAATTCCCGTCACTGACCCCTCTAATACGCGAAGCACGCATTTTACGTTCCCTTCAACTTCCAGCGCCTGCTTCAACTCACCGACTGTAACCTGTTAACAGCGCGGGCATCGAAATAACTAAGAAGCTCTGTTATACAAATATGTCTCTGCCTCTGCACCACAAAAGGGATTCCCTCGCAAATTTTCGTCATCCACCGATCTATTTTATCGAAACGTCAAATACGAAATGAAAAAAGGAGAAACTTACCATACGAACACTATGACCACTACATCGCTCATGTAACACAACAAAGATTACTAATCACTTCTAAACCGATATTAATTTTTTTAAATAGAAGAAACACGCGCACGTTGCTTACAGAAGTAGTTTCATACCGATACACCGATCCAGATACCTTCAAGACTCAGATGTGAGTTGGAAAGTGAGACAGATTGACTTCTTAAAATTCTTCAACTCGGTTAAAGAGAGGTTAACGCGTTTCAGCAGAAGGAAAAGTCCGAGAAGAACGAGGAAGCAAAATTTGATGGGTGAATGCAAAATCATCGCAAATGCGTTCGCAGAGGAGAAAATAATTTCAAGATTTTGAGAAAAGAGTTTCTTGCTGCGTAGATACCTGGCCGTCGTGTTGCCATGGCTTTTGAAAATGTAGTCTCTAGAATACGATTTCTTTCAAATTGTAGATTCCAGTAGTCTGAAAAGCTCCAATTTTTAAATGGAAAAGGCGCTAGGACGCAAAGTATTACAGTTTATGTGTTTGAAGTAATCTGAAATTTATCAAGTTGTTATTGATGTGCATTCGTCAGTGTCCACCCAATTCTACAACATAAAGCGAGCAAAAGCTCTATTAAAAATGACTGCGATAGGTGTGATCCCCAGAGTTCTCCATAGAATCAATTCCGAAAGAGTCCTTTTGTTCTAAACATCGAGATGTGCTCGGTAAAAGTTAATGCTACGTAAAACATTTTTTACGATTAAGTAAAGGAATGAGTCAAGTTTGATTTATGTAGATATATTTTACATCGATCATGTAGATCGTTAACAGTGTATGATGAGCGAGATATTATGAGAAATAAGTGGGGTGCAAAGGAATGACGATAAATCGTGAATTTTACTTAGATTTTTTTATTTTTATTTTTCCCCCTTAAGAGAAAAAGTAAATAGAAAAATAGTCAATAATTTAATTTTGGCGTTTTATTTTTGTTACTATTTTTGTTCAATTGGTAAAAATCATTAAAAGTTTAAACTAACAAGCATATTCACAAAAGATGTGTTTTATTTCACGTAAATAAAAATAATTCCTTTAATACTGCAAGATATATTTCAAAATAATATTTACAAAGATATAATGCCGGTAGTAGTCGAAAGGGATTGCTATTTACTGCCACTGACAGCAGAGTAGGGGTCGACCAACATCTGGGAGAAGTCCCTCACGTTTTGGACGCCCCTCACTTCGTGGTCCAGGAGCGGGAGTTTAACAACGTGGAAATCTTCGTACAAATCGTAGATCTGATTCAAATACTTCTCCTGGAGTTTCTGTCGCGCGGCGCACATCTTGCAAGGAGCGTCGCCTGGCGCCGGGAAGAGCAGTTGGTTCACGAGGATGTTGTGCGTGTCGATGCTGCATTTCGCCAGCGATTGCACCAGTCGCTCCGTCTCGTACAGAGAGAGGAACTCTGCGATGCACACGCAGATGAAAGTGGTTTGGTTGGGGTCGTGGAACTGTTCGTTCACTTGGCGCGTGATGTTGAGAATCTCTTCGAGTTTACACGAAAAGGAATCGGGGTTGACGTAACTCACTCCCAGAATGTCCCCCATCTGCTGCACGATGGGCCCCACTTTCATCTTCAATCGGATCAGTTTGCCCAGGTTCCTCTCCACCACTTGCGGGAAAGAGAGCAGTCTCAAGGTGTGTCCCGTGGGCGCCGTGTCGAACACCACCACAGCGAAGTTGAGTCCCTTCACCAGCTTCATCACTTCCCCGTAGCTCATGGCTTCGTCGATGCCGGGGAAAGTGCCCAGCAACTCCTGCATCACGCCTCTGTTCAGCTTCATGGCCGCCGGAGAGTCTCCGTCGAAGTACTCGTCCGGCAGTTCGTTGAAGCCCCCGTTGGGGTCGATCTCCATCGCGAACAAGTTGTCGAATCCTTCCACTTTGGTCGGCACTTTGGAGAACTTCTGGTCGAACGCGTCGGAGATGTTGTGCGCGGGATCCGTCGAGATGATGAGCACGCTCTCGCGCGCGTACGACAACTGCACGGCCAAACTGCAACTGCAAGTGGTCTTCCCCACGCCTCCTTTGCCGCCCACGAAGATCCAACGCAGAGACGTCTGAGTGATGATGTTCTTCAAAGAAGGTTCCATGGCGTCTCCCGGATCTGCGCTGCTTCCGCAGGTACTGCAGGCGCCGGGAACACTTTCATTTTCAGTCGCCATCACTTCTCTTCTTTCCTTTCTATCAACAATGTTATTCTCTACGCAAACGAAAACAAACAGTTGACTGACTGCTGCGACTACCTGAAGTGCCAACGCAACAGAGTTGTGTATTCCTTCGTCAGATTGAGAGTTATTCGTGCCGTACGGTTGGCGTCACGTTCGAAATACAATTTCTTCAAATAAACTTTCACTTGCGTTGTTCTGTAACATGAATTCGGAAAACGAGAGATGCAGTGGGATATAACACGTTATCTCGGTTTTACTCTAAAAACTTTATAATTAAATACTTTTCAATTTAATACTTATATTTATGTAAAGATGAATTTTTACAAAAGGGGTTATATTTTGCCACATTCCCGACAATTTTTCAAGGAAGATTTTTGCGAAGATGAACTTTAAAGAAATAACTCGATGCTTGTGTTTATGTAAACATGAATTTTGTGAATGTAAGTCTCTTTTAAAAAATAAGGTAGTACAGACGGTAGATTTGTGCCCGTATCAATAGATCTTGACGTATCACGTGAGACTCAATCGTGTCTTGAGTCACGAACGATTCAATGAATGTTTCTTGAGAACGAGCCGCAGCTGAGAAGAGATCGCTTGTGGATCGATATTCAGCTAAAACGAGATCGGAGACACAATTCATGTTTCGGTGAACAAGTTAACGACAAAAGCAAATGAGAATACACGAAACATGACAACTAACACTAAATGAAGGATATTAGTATAATTATATATTTATTACTATGGAAGTTACAAATGAGATATTAAATAAATAAATATAGAAACAAACGGACGACAAAAATGATTGAAATAATTATTTAGGACGGCAACTGGAGGTTATTTAATTCGACAATAACTACTCTATATTATGTTAAATTATTTAGGACGACAACTATAGGTTAGTTAATTCGACAGTAACTACTCTATATTATGTTAAAATGTAAATAAATATAAAAAATCAAGAAAAACTAAATGTAAAATGACGTAATAATTCTATGAAATTATGACGACGAAAACTTGGGTGCAACAATAGGGCAGGGTTTGTTTGAAAGTTTAATTATTATGTGATAGAATGTGCAAGAGAAAATCTAAATGCTCCCTAATGTTTACTCCTTATGCACCAAGAAACTAAATTAATGATTCCGTTTGTACTTACGTAAACTTTATCACACCTTTGAGAAGCACTTGAATGAAAACAATGCGACGTATGTTAGTCTGTTAGGTTTGATAAACCTAAGGAAAAGTTTTTAATGTTTTTTTTCCTCTTAACACACACAAAAGAAACAAATTTTACACTACAATAAAGGTAGGAACTAAATAAAACAACTTAATCACAAAAACTCGAGAAAAATAAAATAATTAGGAAGAATAAATTGAAAAATACAGACAGCTCATTCACAACCGTAGCTAACGCCAGGAGCACGCTAGCCAACCAGCTATGTATTTTTCTGTCCTCCTATGTATTTTATCATTATCATATCTTTCATTTCAGTTTACTAACAGTGTATTATACGTCCACTTGGACCATTTACACTGCTAAATATTGTTCAAGCTTCTTGAGACAGTAAACAAATGCGTAAATGTAGCGTAAAAATTACAAACATATTGACATTCTATTAGTATTATAACTCTCAGCTAACTTTTTATCTTATCTAGGAATTTTTTGAATCCGCCTCTGCCTTAGAGCCCTTGATCGGAATTGATGGGATGGTCCCTTACTTGCTTCCGGAGAGTAAATTAGTTTTTTTTTCCCTCCACGTGGTCATACGCAGTTTGTACTGTTTTTTGACAATAAATTTATTTATTTAGCAGATAGAAATTATTTTACTGCGTCTATACCAAACATTCAAGCGAAATACCGCTAATGCGGATGTAATGCATACTAATTCTACTTTATGTGGAGAACATTTAAGGAAAATCGTTGGATCAATTTTTGAAAAAAGTTCAAAACTGTACTTTGACCTTCATGTGAAGTACCCTTTGTGTTCGAATAAAAAGGAAATTGAGAGCACGTGCATATGTTAGAAGTAAATTCTACCCTAAATACGAAAAAAGAAAATTACCTTTCAGTCAGAAGTGCTGCGCACAGACGGACGTCCAGTCAAATACAACTTTTTTCTGAACCAGGGGGTCACCAAAACGGATATTTCCGCAAAAATCTCGTTTTCGAATTTTTTCACGATTACAATTCTTTCTGTATGAGACTACGTGTATGAGAAAGTAATATTTCATTTCGATAACAACCAGTAACTCTAAAGAAAGGAATGATTATGTATGTTTTCTCTATGAAAAATAAAATGAGTGAATTTGCTATCTCCCTCAGTACTTTCAATACTGTTATCACTGGCTCAATACTATTAATACTCAATACTCCCCAACAATTATAAAAGGAATGCACTAGCATCTATATTTTTCAGAAACTTGATTCATAATTATTATTAACTTCCATTCTCCCCAGTAAAAACACTAATACATATACAAAATTCTTCAATTGAAAACTGGAAAAGGACAGCTTTCTTTTGTGAGCTTACCTTAAGATGATTTCACAGAACAATCTTTCTGTATGTTAAAAATTTTGGAGGTTACCAATAAATATATGGTCTACGTAAAGACAGTTGCGTGTGATAAATTCTTCAAATCTTGAATATAACTAAAGCTCATTCATTTATAGACAGCAATTGAACTCAAATGGCATTATTGTCACCGGACATAAGTATTACAAAGAAACTATTAACATCTCTTTTATCGAAAGCAAAATTTGAAGGAGTGAAAAAATTCTGGGAAAACCATTTACAAGAAACAGCGATCTGGAGACATTTTAAATATATATTTGGCTAATATACTTCGCAATATGAATATCTTATAAACAAAACATATTGTTATATGCAATATTTATTCTATAGTTCTATCACACTTAAATTATCTCAACAACCATTCATGACAACAATATGGAACAGTATTACATTGTAGGTTTGGGACAGTACAAGAATAATTCATGAGTAAATAAATATAAAACATACTACAAAATATTTACCAACTAGTAACTTGCATTGAAAGTCGAAAAAATATAAAATAATTTTAGAATAATAAATCCTATGGCAATTAGAAATGTATATTGAATGTATTGTTATTGTTTTTTTCTCCACAAAAATACCCCACAAGAATGGCCCTGAATGAGGAGTAGAAGAAAAATATTATCTCTGAACATTCACAATACACAAACATTTTTTTAATAAATACTAATAAGTAAATGTGTATTTATTTATTTTCCAAACAAGTGAAATATTTTTTCAAAACCTGTCACACATAATGAAGCATTTAAAATGCTGTATATCACATTTTATCTTCATATATTACAATTTGATGTCCTGAAAGTAGATTTAACGCTTCCTTCACAGTTCAGCACAAGGAGCTACTTCGTAATAACACATCAGCGATCTTCCTGAGGTATCCGATATTGTTTTCTGATCTCATCTGAAGTATTCATACTTCAATTACTGAATCTAGAAGGTAACTGGAATCACATCACATACAAACTGAACACACAGAACATTTTCTCGTGTGTACTGCAAAATAATTTGTCAGATTCATTCCTCAGTCTTCACTCTCTTGATGAACACTTTGTTTAGAAAAAAATCAATTGAGGCCAATTCATCTCGCAGATAAGAATTGCAAAGAATTACTTTTCTCAAGAATAACATCGAGTTTCTTGCACTACTGAAAACTTCAATGTGAATTTAAATACGTACACCTTTCGACATAAATATTTACATGTTTTTCCCTGGTATATGTGAACTAATTGTAATTTAAACAACCTACAACAAGAAAGTAGGGTAGTAAAATTTGATGATATCAATATACGAATAATCACAAAGCAAATTTCTATTTACAAAGCACATAGTGAAAGTCGCCATACTTTGCTTTGAGAAATTCAACTTAGGGGGAAAAAGCTGAACATAAATGCACAGTGTTCATTAGTTTAATCTGTATCAGTCGCAGAGTAAATTACTTTATTGTCTGTTCTCAATGTGGTCCTCAAAGGCAGTTTGTAACAGCTGCTCTCTTGACCTTAAATTAGTTCCATATATTTATTTATTTATTTATTGTCAGCCTCACTGGCTTGATGTTGGTATAGAACCTATACTCAATGTGGCCAACGCTTTTACTTCGCCATCATCCATAAGAGTAATGATAAGAGTACCTCGCGTTCCGTTGGCAAGATATTTGAAACTGAATTCATGACCAACCTCTGACAACAATCAATTCACTTTCTCTAGTTGCGCTGCTCTGTTCTTTCTGCATCAAGCAAAGTGTGGAACGAATGTTACTTTGTGTCTTTGTTTGTTGTGTTATTAACTTGTATTTCTTCGCAGCAAATAGTCGCTTCTGTGACTACCATTAATTTGTGTTTGGATATTACTTAAATTCGTTGCGTCCACGCTCTTCCTCAAATATTCCTTCCACACTTTCCTTGGAATTTTCGCGAGTGAGTTTCAAGGATTTGTTTCATAGAGGTTGGAAATTTGTGTAAGGCAGCCACGTACAAGTTTTCTGTGTACGGTAGCAACTAATAGTATTGGGATTCTCTAAACCAGCAACAGATGTCAGGACAGTGTATAAATAGAAGTGCCAATGATGAGGAACCATTTTTTTTATTTTTCTGTCGTAGAACTTACGTTAAATTAGTGTTAAAAATTTAAGGTTTCTTATTGAAACAATACATTGTGATAGAAAATTCCCTGCTCATTTCATGGAGATCTAGACTTTTAGAAGTGCTTTAAGGAATAAGATTGACATGGTAGAATACGGTTTCCCCCTGCATGGTGTTGAACTTGCACATTCCCATTTGTTCTGCAGATGATTGCCTCAAGGAAGTAGTGGTCAAATCACTCCCGAGTTTTGAATTGCACATTTTTATGTTTAATGGTAGATGTGTGGCTTCATACAGAAATAGGACTTTTTTGTGATTGATGTGTTTGTGGTTCATTCTGACTGAGAAGATCGGGTGAAATATCAAGATGGAATTTGTGATGCAAAATATTTGTGTTAGAGAAATCAGTTGATGTAGTATTAGAAAATAATTTTCGCTCATCCTATATCGGAGTTTCTGTATACAAGTGATAACGGAGAAACTTTACTATTCAAAAATTTGCAAAAATCTCTAGTTTGGTTTTTGTATGACTCATTGTATCGAAGCAAAAAATTACGCGTTCATGAAAGCATTTGATATGACAATTTTGAGAATCGGGATCTTAATTGGTTAGTGTAAATTCCGTAATAAATCTGCAAACTGATTCACATTCCTAGATGCACGCGAATAGGATGATGCTATACGGAGCTGATTCGTGAGAAAAATTATTCTATTCAGATCTGCGCAGAGAGACGCTTCGAGAAACGGCTTCCTGTCACTTCGAACTGACGGCTGCCGTGTGAAAGGCGCACACTTTTGGCATATTCTACTCCACATCACAAGAAGGATCTACCTGTTTCAGAGGCTGTCTGCTTTGTGATTCGCTATACATTCTCTTCATTAAATTCTTTTTCTTCTATTTTACAATTTATTACAGTTAAGCAGAACATAAGAATCATTCCAATCCGAACAACAACGTTTTAAGGTATTTGGAGCGAGTTGACTGAAGCCGAGTTACCGACTGTTCACGAAACTTGGAAATATTGACCAATATAGTTCTTATTAATTAATAATTTATTCTACTGACATTTTTATATTGTTTGAGAACAATTATTTTGTGATTTTGAAACTTGATAATTAATCTAGACTGAAAAAACAGTGTCTATGTCATTTCAAAATAGTATCACAAAATTTTTACCCCAGGTTTCTATTTCCTTGAACGGAACACAATTAAAAACTGTTACGAATACAAAATTCTCACGTTTCCATATTCAAGACTAACTCAAATGGAATTGTCACGATGACAATCTTAATTCCCAATTAAGTAAATTGTGTTACGCATTCCGAATCTTAGTTAACGCAGTTAGTCCTCGTATTTCCCGTTGCGTATATTTTGCAAACGTTTACTCCCATATACGTTACGGCATTACCTTCTAGAGCGGGGAAGAGTTACTATGGCTCTTCTCTATGGTGCGAAACTGCATTTTTCCCTACTTGCATGGGCTCTAATGACCTTTGATGTTGACGAGCCCTAAAGCCCCACAAAAAAAAA
>NNCF01135648.1:251276-293363 GCA_002313205.1 Laupala kohalensis | reverse complement strand
AAATATCTTAACACTTCCCTGCATTTATATTTATGAAACGGTCGTGTTTGTTAAGACCGAATTACTGAAGTGCCACCCTTGCTTCGTACGAAAGTCTCGTTCACGAACACAATACTCGCAATAGTAATAATATTCATCGTCCTAGAGTGTCAACCACTCTTTGCCAAGAAGAACCATACCATTCGGAAATCGTTCTATATAATTCCCTGTCCAAAAATATAAAAGAAATTATGAAATTGAATCTCTTCAAATCGGCGGTTAAAATCTACCTCCCGCACCAGTACTTCTACTCTGTAAAAGAATTTACTGATTTTAATAAAAGTTAAATCCGTCTTGTACTTTATCATGCCATTGCTGTAGTACTTTTTAAATAACTTATAAGAATTTCAAAAACTATTTTCTTGCGTGATTGTTGTGTCTTATGATTCATTTTAATTTAGATTTATGTGTACTCATCTTTAGCACGGTTGTGTACATAAATTCTGTAGCCCTATCATGGCCCGGGTTTTTCTCCGGTTTTCCTTCGGGTAGAGGCGGATTTATTATACATGTTCTTTAGGCTTCGTCTAAGGGCGTGTTTATTGTAACAATAAATCGTGAATTTAGTGTTATTTCAATTATGATTTTTAAACACTGTACTTAGAATAATCTATAGTTCGATAATAATTTGTACATGTATATTTTTGCGTTAAATTACAAACATATTGACATTCTATTAGTATTATAACTCGCAGCTAACTTTTTATCTTATCTAGGAACTTTTGCTGAAATTTTTGAATCCGCCTCTGCCTTAGGGCCCTTGATCGGAATTGATGGGATGGTCCCTTTGCTTGCTTCCGGAGAGTAAATTAGTTTATTGTCCTCCACGTGGTCATAAGCTGTTTGTACTGCTTTTCTGACAATATTTATTATTATCAAATTTGTTATTATAATAGAAACTTCGATGAAAGTGGGTGGAAATCGAAAAAAATAATGTTCTCAGGTTATCAAATAATGAAGTATTCAATCAAGGAATACACATTATATTGAGAATTAAATCTTCAGTGAATAAGGACCTTATTACCTGACAAATACATAATACTTCGAATGTACAGGTTTGGATAATCGTGATCTGCATCATTCGTGTTCGTCGTTTCGCTCGCGACTGTTCTTTTAACAATGGAACAGCGCTGCAAGCTGATTCGTCGGGGACAGGGGAGAACGAATCATCAAGTGTTGAATTTATTTTACAATCGAATATTCAAGACGCACTAAAGACAATTAGCTAATTAATTTCGTGGTTGAAACGTAAATAATGTTAATTTTCTTGAAGCGAAATATTTGTGGTAAACATGATGTTTTGTTCTCTATAACCCACATTCATTGTTCTTCACTTGTTTTAGCGATACAGTGCGAGAATGTAATTTATTTTCAACGAAGTTCAAATACTGATATTGGCAAGAGTTCATGTGCAGGAAGGGAGTAATTGCATGGAACAAAAACCAAAATCCTTATTTTCTTTACGTTGTTTTTGTTCACTTTTGAAGAACAAAGAGACTACAAGGATTTTCACAATAAATGTATTGTATTCAAGTCATCCCGATGGGGCCAGAATATTTGTAGCTTTTCACTTTAATGTCCTTCAGTTCATGTACAGCTGTGACTATTGAAAAGCCAACCTTCCTTCCTCTATCCAGCTCCTCCTAGTATCGAAAACTAACCACTTCAACTAACCCCTCCTAAGCGGCCCACCTACTAACAATAGTTCCTACCACGCGACTCCTAACTCCTATCGCTCCATGTAGATAAGCTCCAATAGTACGCTACATTTCCCATCTACAAATACAACAAGTATATAAAAATATACAATACACTTCTTGTGAAAATCCTTGTAGTGAGTAGGTAACGAACTATGGCATTCGAAGGCTTCGTGAAAGATGTCGAAGTATTTCCTTGTTACTCAACCTACAGTTCTGTGCATCGAATGGTGTTATTTGAAGCGCACTATGTGTTTCATGACCCCTATTTGTCACCACAAACATTTCGTCGAAAATGCGACATTCTACAACTTACGCATATATTTCTTCTTCTTCCGTGTCTTCCTCCTCCTCTCCACACGTGGAGAAGACGTCACGTGATAACTTTCGGTTTCAGGTGAAAATGGCGACGAGCCGGGAATCGAAGCCTAAGCTCCGGTTACGCGAGTGTGGAAATAACGAATACAGTTGTGGAGTAGTGGTTAAGACCCCTGCGATCAAAGCAGAATCCCGGGTTCGATTACCGGCTCACCACCATTTTCACCTGAAACCGAAAGTTACCACGTTCTACAACTTATTAAATTTTATGTTTAAAAGTATTTTTCTTCATTATATAGGACGGAGATGTTAGCGATGTGTAGATCATCATCTTTATGCAAACCTTGCCAGAGAACATATCTATGAATTATAAAAAAAAGAATCACCTGGATCGGATAAATGGCATAGAAGCGTATAACGGTCATACAAACAAGCAAAGAAACAAACGTACATTTTTACGTATATAAGATAAGGAGAAGGAAAAGGGTGAGAGGTCACGTTGTTCTGCATTCGCGTCCAAAATCACACGCGTCTCGTATTTCTCTAATTCACTGAATAATAATGAAATCAGAATTAAGATTAATTAAGTCCTTTAGAGGAGTCCTGCATTGTCGAAAGCGTTTGTTTAAGAAAAAATATGAAACTTATAAGCGAAGGAGTCTTTGAATGAAGTAACGCGTAATATTTTTCTCTGGGGTTTTCCTTTGGAGGTAGCTAATGAGTGAAGTTTCGCTACATCCATTAAACATCTATTTACAATACATACGAAGAAATTACTCTTAACGCTCTGTTCTAGCATTTGCTGCGAAGATGAAATAAGATTTTTCTTTTTAGTTGAGCGCGTGCGGTTTGTTCCAGTTGTGTTTTGGGAATTCAAATGCAATCTCCTCCAGAGGCAGAATTTGATTTTCCTCTCGACGTGATTCCATTGCGACGTGCTACGTGCAGGAACCTCTCGTTTCGAATGCATGACGTCATGATACTTCCTTCTGTAGCATTCGGAATAGAACACTATGAAATAATATTTTTGCGAAACTTGCTAAAAGAAAGAAAGTAAAACTGGAACTTGTAAACGTTGTGGTTTGGATTTTGTACATCACTTACACCGCTTACACTCTTGGATACATCACGTAAGCAATTACTGCCCCAAGCAATGAATGAGTGAGTTTGTTGTTATTGTATTTAGCTCTCTTTCTTTCTGACTCCATTCTTTCTCTCGCGTGCAGTTTTTACATTTTGCGAACGCAGCGACGCAGAACAGAAACACATGAAATGTTTGTAAAACAATAAATGTAACCCATAAAATATTGCAACAGTTTCTATGCATAGTATACTTTTGAGAGAATGCTTTCCGAAGATGAAGAAAAAATTACCTCGTTTGTGTTTTATTTCCTGTTAGGATAAATCCATTATAATTCTCTGCTCCAATTGATGTTTTAGAGTGTTCTAAAAAATTGTAATATAGTATTATTCAAAATCGATGGATAAATATTTAATATCGAATCCCGTGAATTTGAGTAAATTGAAGTAAAATGAAGTGATTTTTTTAAAAAACTTTCTGCTGATCTCTTCTGACGACGTGGTCCTTTTACTTGAAAGTCGGTGAGAGATTCTCTCTCTCTATTTCTTTTCCTTCTTCTTCTTCTTCTTCGCATCTATTTCTCTGTAACAGAAGAATTCTTCCATTTTTTTAATTCTCCACTCATTCATCTCATTCATTCCTTCTTCAGTTTTGTTTCATGAATAAAATAAACTTATTTTACTCCAATCTCTCTCAGCCTCTGGTATTTCCGAGTCTGATAGAAATGCAGCGTACGATTTTTCATTCAAATTTTTCGCAATTTTCTTCGAAATGAATTATTTTTCAAATATTAAATGTTTTATGCTTTAAATGACAAAGAAACGCATTTTACAACATAACGCATCAGCCAGGATCAGTTTGTCGTTTATCAGGTGTTAACGTACACAATTTAGTATCCGAATCACATATTATGTCGGGTATTTATTTTTCAACGTTCAAATAACTTTGTTCCCTATTATTATTATTACTTTTTCATTCGAAAACAGGTGAAGAGCGCAGAGGACATTTTTTGCACGATACATCGAAAGAGGGGAATTTTTTCCTCCTTTGTTTATGGATCGTGTTTTATTTTCTCCTATTTTTTTAATTATCTTTTTATTCTTCCCGACCTCTCATTATGAGCGTTCGGAGTGTTTTGGTCAGTAATTTCTTCATAGAAAAGAGAGGAATTGGGGGGTGTAATTCCATGTCTTCGCCACTCGAAACGCGCTCTCAGGGGAATTGGCTCATCTGGGTGGCACTGAAGTGCTGCACTTTAACGAATAAAATGTACGACAATTAAAATAAAAACATTCCTCTTCCTCGCATTAGCACCTAGATAAATAGAAGAAAGAAAAAAAACCAAGAAACTGTAAACATTTTTGGGCCATGTGTGGTCCTCTTACGTATCACGTTTTAACGATATGACAATCTCTCCGTTTTCGGTGCTTGTAAATCAATTCTCTGCTTAACATTACTATCCACAATGCATTCATTATAAATGATGGAAAGATTCTAAGGTACATTAACATGGATTACCGATACAGCATGTAAAATATAATACGTTTGAAAGCACAGACATTATATTTGCACAGATGGAGAATCTATTTGTGTAGAGAAAAATTTGCGGAACAGTATCACTGTAATGCACTCTTCACTACGTGATGGATCGCCGCTACTCACTGTCCACACGATATAAGCGGAATAAGCCATTCCCTTATTTTGCTTCAACGTTTTCATCTCTCGATTTGTTCAACAAAAAAACTGATCTTCTTCTGCTGCTGCTGCTACTTGTGCTGCGTGTTGTCCCCCCTCTCCCTCCACTCCCTTCCACCCCCTCTCCCTTCCCCCCACCCCCACATGAGGAGGAGAAGAAGGGCGCCCCGCATCTCAGTTGATTCTCATGCAGAGGAGCGCAAAAACTCTCTATTTGTAGAGTTTGATGGAAATGAGACGTAATAATAATTCCTCGTCTCGTGCAAAATCAAAAAGATCACAAGACTGCAAATGTGTGTGTGTGGTTCCCACTGCAATTGTGTTGGTGGATACATCCGTGTGAAATACTACACGGAAAGTATAATAAAAATTAGAAAATAAAAGTATATCCGAATATCGGATGTTAAATCACAGTTTTCTAAGTATTCGAGGAAAAGTCGAATCGTGTAGCAAAGTTTTGCACGATGTTCCAAAAAATATCCTTTTATATACGCATGACATCTTTTATTTTCTTCATTTTAAGTCTCGCTATTTATTTGAATAAAAAGACANGCGTTACATAGTATCAATGTTAACACCTTCTACCCCAACGGTATGCAGTGAAACGGTACCAGAAACCCTCTTCTCTCCAGGATGCGTTGCGTAATTTATGGACGAACCCATTGCTCAAATGTTTAATTGTGGAATAAAGTAGAATCATATATATGCTTTGGCAGTTGATTTTTACCACACCCTCAAACTATTTTCCTAAAGAACATCGAAGTGAAACTAATACAGAAATTATATATATATATATATATATATATATATATATATATATATATATATTACATGCACTTTGCACCGATTATTGTTGTTGTATGTATATTTCGTAATTCCATTAAATCGATCCTCTTTCTTCTCCTATGTCCTTGATTTTTGCAGATCTTTCTATCGTTTCCATATGTATCAGTATAAATAGCTCTGACGACTCACTACCTCAGTTGCAAATACTCTGATGCAGCAAATCTTGATTGTGTGTAGACGCTGTTCCTCCTCTCTCGTGTTTCTGGTGAGTGAACTCAAAGCAATGACTGAGTCGCACTGCAACCCAAATGACTCGTCGGCACAGAAGCGCAAATACTTACTTGAACGCCGCCGCTCTATACGTTCGTCAGGTGTCGAGCGCAGCGTTTGGGAAACGACAGCAACTGCACTGATTGGGACAATTGAGAAAAATAAAGAGGAATAAAGTTTTTAGGAAAAGTTGCCCGGAGAATTGGAAAGTGCATTTTTCATCGGGATTTTTGTATGAACTCGCGATTCAAACGATGGTAATTCTTGTTTTGTTTTGTTCGTTATGGTTCTGGAAAAGTTTTCAAGAAGACAAATTCGGGACAATTACAAAGGAAAGTCGGAAAATTCGAACAACATGCAAAATTCATAATTTTTTTTTTCTTGTGCGCGCTCGATCACAAGTGACGATAGGAACGACATACTTTGTTTATTTATTTTATTTTATTTTATTTTTTCTCAGTTTAATTCACATTCCGGGCACATCACACATTGGTAGTATTTCAGCGGTGTGCTGCTAATAGAATTCACCTCTCGCGTGACACTTCTTCTGAATGTAAATATCCTTCTAAAATTGAATATCCGCGGATGGCCACAATGCTTTCATTTTTTACTTTTTCTTCGAGACAAATGATTTCAAAACTTACTTTTCACAAATAGAAAAGAAAACGATCACAATCTGAATGTTGTTGGGTCGGACAGTGTGTCTGCGCTACGCTTCGACTCTTGTGTTTTCTGAGTGAAGAAAGAAGCATCTCGAAGACAGACGTACGACCAACGACAGTTGCTTCTTTGAGTCTTTTACAGGTAAACACGAACCGTTGAACAGACATGTTGTCGTGCCATACCAAGAGATGAATTTGTTTGAGTTTGAAGTTTGAAGTGGAAGACGAGGAATCGACGTTCTATTAGATGAACATTTATTCGGTGTTTGCTAATTTGATCTCATTCGTATTCTGTTCGCGAGGAATAAAACGTCAACGCAAAGCATCAACCTGGTTGTTTCTGTTTCGTACGTTGAGGCTAAAGGAATGTTTTTTCTCTTCTCCTTTAGGCTGAAGACTGGTTGGTCGGTTAAAACGCAGTCGTTACAGCATTATGGAAGCCAACAATCCAGTCTCGACGAATCGGAACAAGAAGTGATTCTGCAAGTGATCAAACGCGCAGAGATGCTCGAAGTGACTGAACAAGAACGCGTGGGGTGAGTAGTATTTGCCTTTGCCTTCGCCTTTGCTTTTCTTATATTCCATAACNGTGGTTCGGTCGAAACCATTCACATATTTGTGTGTTTTCTTTTTTTTTTTTTTTTGAGGGAGGGGGTATTTTTGACCCCTTTCCCTTATTATCATGACTATTAACAACGGATGGATATGAAATGAATCATTATTTGTGATATTAACATTTAGGAATGAAACTTACACGACATTACATTTTTGTCTGATGGAAGAAGAAGTTGTTGGGTTTTTAGTTTCGTGAAGCTCCGATGTCTCTGATCGTCCCGTCCTCCATGAACCTTCTTTCTCTCTCTCTCTCTCTTTTCATACAGAGTTATATGTCAAACTAACGCGTCATATTTATTTATTTATTTATTTTCATTCTCATCAATAAATGTATATTACTTCAATCTGGAAAATATTAAATAGTATATTTCTCTATTTTTAGAATTTTTAAAAAATATTTTGTATTATATTAAAATGTTTTCGTATTGTAATGTACGACGGGGTAATTCCATATTTTCTCTCAAAATGTTCATTATGTTTGGTGAACTTGAACTCACTGACCTCCAGTTGGAAGGACGACGCTGCTCTATGACTCGTATGCTGTAACTCTGATAAACTGATTTCATTTCGAAACGAGAGAAAATACGCGTTCGCGTCTCTTCTTTGCTCAGAGTAAACAAAGTTCAACGCACGCCGCCAACAAATCTCTTGTTCGCTCCTTGCGGCATTTCGCGTCAGGGGAGCTGAGATTTTTTAATCTTTTGATGACGTCCAAGAATCGATACGACGCGGTTAAACTGGTTTAAAGCAAAATAATAAAAATACATTACTTATACAGTATTTGTATAAGGTCTGTATTTTGAATTCGGGGAAATTACTTGTTTTTATAATTGTTTGAATAGTAGAAACACAATTTTTTTATGCGGAGGCCCTGAAACGACTATGATTGAATAGTTTAAGTTTGGTGAGAATAGTATGGATCATTTTATGGCGAATAAGAAAAGATTACATACACAATGATGATGACGGCGTATTTTAGGAATTGGAAAGTGACATTTTTTATTTTTGACATTAAAACGTTTTCAGACCATTATCTATAACATTCAAAACTTTATGAGAAGTACAATGATTCATATTATAATAATTTTTATTCTTTCATGTTTACTGTACACCAAGAATTAACTTCGTAGAAAACTTATTTAGAGAAATTATAATTTTAAAAAATCTGGAAAGAATGAATGAGCTCTTTTTATCTCAATGGATGGGAAGAGAAGGCTTCGACTGTTTTTTTATGAAGAACGTCCAAAAAGATAAAAACACTGATCGCGTTTTTTGCTTCTCGTCCAAAAGTCTTTCTCTTGTTAAATTTATCGACAAAACTCTGCATTCAATTTCATTCGAAATTCTTTTATAGTATTTTATGGACTGCGTCCATTCTTCAGAATATGTACAACGTATCAAAACAAAAAAGAAGTTAATCCTTCAAACAAAGAGCCTCAATTTTTTTTTTTTTTTAGTTTACAGAACGTTGCTAACTGCACAATTCCGCATCAAATAGGTCAGAGTTGTATGGAATAGTCTAGAAACTTTTTTTAAATTAATTTCATTGGATTATGTAAGTAAGAATTGGCACTGATTTTTAATGCAAAATAATTATAACATTTCGATCAAAATATTTCTTTGCAGTAAAAGATTAAAAATTCGAGAAAAAATTGATTTTGATGTGAACCGAAACCGTCTTCTTGTTTTTCTTTTAAAATATCTGCGTTTCAGAATTCATTACTCGATGGGGGAACAAGATATTTAAAGTATCACATAATTATTTGTTATTTTCAAATTATTCGTCATCTTCAGATCAATTCGTGTAAGAAGTCTTTGCAAATATATCGACATCGGAGCAGAGTAGAGGCGCCTCTAAGGAAATGAAACCTACTTCCTTTGTCATAATGAAATTCCAGAATTAAAATTACATAATTGTTCTTCAATAATCTTTAACTTATTACCGAAATAAATTATTGCTTCCCTCGATTTCTAAAATTATTATTGGTGCGTTTTATTGCAGTTATTCCAGTGAAGCTGATTAAAGTCGCTAAGTAGTTTGATATAATCCAAAACGTTCATATTAATGTGTATATTATATAGAGTTGTTTGCATAAAACTACAAATCAACTTTATTACTGTAAGGTGAAAATCTCATTTGGAAAGGTCATACTGCGTGCAACTTTTTTTTCTTCATTAGAATGTTTTATTATTCTTATCATTTAGAGACACGTCTACTCGTATTTTGTCATACGTGCGCGTTTAGGTCTTTGTATTAAACGTTTTGACGTTTTGACATAAAATACGAAATAAATGTTTTGTTTTTTTCCAAAAACGCGATTTTCACGTTCGCATTCACGTGTTTCATCTCCTCAGAGATAAAACTAAAAAGAAATTAATAAAAACCAAAATGGTGGAAATTGACGGAGTGCGATTTCATTACGTGACGACTGTTGAGATAGTTTTGTTGTGAATATAAAACTGTACCTTACTTAAATATTTATATTTTATTCATTTATTCCTAAAATAGATGGACTAGATAAAGTATGTACTGTTTATTATTATTATTATTATTACTACTACTACTACTACTACTACTTGTTCATTACACGAGAAAACGGTTCATTTATTTACGTAGTCAGAGGATTTAAAAATTTCCTTATTAATATTCCTCCTCATATTCTTTGTCTTGTTGCAAATTATATTTGTTTTGTTGGAAACATATGACACACAAACATATTCTTTTTGAATAAAAATCGACAAGTGCTTTATTAACAAGGACGTGGAATGCTTTTAAAGAAATTACACCTCTTACACCTCAGCCACTTCTAATTACCTTGTTACATTCTCTTTAATTAGAACGACGTCTGAATTCTGATCGTTTTTTTATATTTTTATAATTTTATTACGAAACGAGAATAAATGAAAATGGCAAACGCGTCTCATGACTCCAGCAGGTGTCCCGTAAGACCCTCTCTGCGTGCTGGGTCTCTCTCTCTCTCTCTCTGCCCTTATGGAGGAAGCGTGTCTCCCAGCGGGCGGTTCAACCCGTCGTCTCTCTCTCTCTCTCTCTCTCTCTCTCTCTAGCCGTTGCAGCGTCCCCCTCCCCCTCCTCAACCAGCCTCTGACGTCATGCGCGTGACCTCTCTGCTCCTCCCCTTCTACATCCCCGCCGTGTACTCCAACGCAGCAGCAGCAGCAGCAGCAGCAGCAACAGCAACAGGCAGGGAAGGGCCACGCTGCACCTAAATGGCCAAAGGACTGACTGACAGCGACTGAATGATCTACTCCTCCCCCTTCATTATTATATTGAGTTCATATTTCATTAAATATATGTTCGTTCACTTGTAATCGACGAAAAATCATTCCAATGTTTCTAAAGCAATTTAATTTTCGTAATTACTTTATTATATCATCCATATATTATCGATATATTTCGTTTTGAAGACGGAACGCGAGGGGGGGGGTCCTTGCTAAGAGATAATTAAATATTTTATTTTCTCTCTCTCTCTCTTTCTCTAATTATGTATTATGTGGGGATAATGCATAGCATAGTTTAGCAAGAACCCCCCTTACGTTCTGTCTTAAAAACGAAAGAAGCAAAGGGTGTCAAATGAAACATTAAAGCAATTGAAAATATTGAATCTGTTGCTATGACATAAACTCATCCGTCACGTAATGTAATGAAGCAAAACGAATCCACGTGTGGAGTGAATTTTAGTATTTCAGAATCATCGACATAAGTAATAGTAAGACTTTGTTCCAGTGAATTGTGTGAATTTTTCTTCCCTATGAATTCCCCATTCATATCTATCACATGTTGTGTAATATTAAGTACTTTGGACAACTCCTTCTTTTCTCTGAGAAAGTTACTTTCTGTCTTTGACGTCGATACCTCGGGGTTTAGCGACGTTCGACGTATCCCCTTTTGTTTTCAGACTCCGCTTCGAACGTCGTCCTCTGTAGTTTTTGCGGTTTTATTGTTTCGTTTTTCATCTTCGTGATGCTGTAATAACACTTTTTTCTATTTGTTTCTCTTTTCTTATCCTGTTTCTTTCCAACTTCTTTTCATCTAACTTCACAGAGTTTGATCTATTGCGAGGTATAGAGTTGCACAGCGAAAGACCAAACAAACACTCAAAATAACTGCTTTACTGATTTTTTACGTATTTAATATATTTTGTGTTGAAATAATACAAAACATTAGCTTTTAAACTTCACATGTAACACTTTTAATATTTCCCATAATAATGGTTTCCCGATAGGGAAACGTAGCGTTTCTTTTTCTCTGTCATGCAGTATTCCAACAGGGGAAATATTCCAACAGGAGTTATAATTAACATTTGCAAAACTTATCAAAACAATTTTTCAACGATGTTTCGACAATGCATTAATCCCGTGTTTAGAATTACGATTCCTTTTTGGAATATGCGAATCCTGAATTTCATTTAACAAGATTGGATGTAGTTTCTTACTGCTTTAATGTTGGTTTTGTCACTCAACTTAGGACCCGAATAACGCCATTTAAGTTTAAATACCTAGAAATACAAATTTTCCTCGCATGGCTCCATAGTTCCCGAATCTTTTGCTTTAAGAAACTTATTTCTCATTAATTGTAATTGTTCCCTTCACGAAGGTAACTAAACTGAACATCACGTGAAACAACATGTGACTCGCGTTTCATTGTTGAAGTAAACCAAAGAGTTTAGAAATGTGTTCCAATTGTCTAGTGAGATTTGTCGATTGTTACCCTCCTGCGCTTCGACTCGCAACCTTTGCTTCTTAAAGAAATGCTAAAGACAATTTTTATATGACGAGTCAGTGGATCATAACAGTCGGTGTTCCTAGAGGAAAGCAACGATGTTGACGTCATCATCGTGACCGTTGGAAATATGAGAAAAGTTTTATTCAAAACAGCGCTGAGACATCCTTCTTCTTTTTTTCCCTCCACACGTCATTAGCGTGTTTTTTTTCTTCTCTTCTTTGAGGTGACGTGTGTTCCCTTCACGTAACGGATTCGATAATGTATCGTCATTGCAGCTTCCTCAAGGTGGGTCAATCGCTCCAAGGATAACTGTCTTCTTTATTTTCATTTTTATTGTTCACAAAACATCATTATTCATTATAATGATGAAAAGACATTATTTAATTTCTATCCCTCAGTTAATAGTATAGTGTACTCGTACACGAAATTCTGGACCTTGAATCGCAAAAGAGCATCAAGTACAAACACGGCAGTCGAGGGATGCGTCTCACGGCGGAAAAAGTGAAACATCTCGTACTGTTCGGTAAAAGAGATGCAAAAAATACTACGGAAAGGTTCCTTTACATCAAAATAAACGTTCATCAGTTTCGTGGTTTAAAACTTTGTATAGTTTTCGTCCGAAAGACGCAATGTATTACACCTAAATTCATGATTCGTTGTGCCCAACTAAGGAGCGCGTTCCACCTCAATTATAATTGCAATTATTTCCTTTAAATTGCGGCCAGTGAGATATGATTTTGAAGTATAATTGACAACATGTTAATCGGTTTTTTCTGCCGGTCGAAGATACTTAAGTGAATTCTACGCATTAACGTTCGAATTTTTCAATCACTTTTTAAGATATTGTACTAAGATAGATTTTCTTGAAATTGCGCACAAATACTCATTCCAGTCTCATTCCTAAAACTTAATTAGTGTTCTCAGATAACCAGTTCGTTCAAAATTATTAATTAATTCCATTTTATTGACACGGAGTCGTTGTATCGGACAGCAGAGGGGCACGCCATCTTCCTTCGTGTAAACTTAACTCCAAAAATTGTTGCTAATAAATGGTGCGTATTTAAAAAGTTATAAATTCGAGATTAATAATAGCAATAGTGTTAAAATATTACTGCTGCCTCCAAATGAGTCTAACAGGTCTATTTGTATCTGAAGGAAAAACAATAACAGCACGCATGAAAATGGTTTTGTATTTTAATCATTTGGGCGTATTTAAACGGTACGAAGAATACTAGGGTTCGCTAGTTGTTCAGTTCGTAGATTCAACAAGCAATCAATTGATTATCAAATGTACGTACCTTCATTTGAATCCAAGAAGGCGTTGTATCCTTATCCAAGAAATACTTCTATCCCTCTGATTCGCTTCCATTGTACGCGGGTGACTCGCGCTTCATGAGCTACTCATGAGTCTAATTCTCTTTTTGCTGTTACAGACCACGGGATTTATCTCTCCGGGTGGGTTGTTGTTGTTTATATTATAGAACTTAAAGTACACTTCAACATAAAAATCCACGGAGAGAAAAAAAGTCGAAGACAGTGTGCTTAGGATGGGAAAAAAACTATTTATTTTTATTATCAACTAACTGATCATCCGGCGTTGCCTTAGACACCTCCTCTTACTCAGGAAAAAATAAGATCAAAATACTTTTACTTACTGATTTTTCAAAACACGTTCAGCATCCTAACTTTTCAAAATCATAATTAAACAATTTTCATACTGCATACACGACATCCGAGGCACGACGCGGCCTCGGAATCATTTCATTAAAATTCTTGTAAACTGTAAACGTTTCGTCGATTTAAACACATTTTTTATCTTTGTTAAATGCACAAAATAAATAATTCATTAACAAAAAAAGAATAACACATATCCATCGATCGAATCGCGAGTTGTGGTCTTCAGTTCATATAAAAAAGCACTTTCAGTTTTTCCGATTTCTCTTTCCCTAAAAAACCTTATTCCGACTATTACGAACATTGAAAACAACATTAGAGAAGTCTGTGCAACCTCTTCTCAAGTGATGCGCTCTCTTGAGTCCTACGAACGTAAAATATTTCATTTTTGTTTACATAGACTTTTATTTTTATTATAGACGTTATTGGACATTTCTTATAATTTTATTTTTTAATCGTGATGTCATTATTCACCGTTTTCATCTCTGTGTTATTTTGACTTAGTTCACTACTTCACCACCACCGCGCTGCCATCAAAACAACACACTTGTTGCAGCAGAAGTATGGACACTGAACGATTTAACGCTACAAAAGCAAGAAGATATTAAGGGTGGCTATGAACATTGCACACTAACTAAAAAGGAATCTTATTAATAACATTCAAATCATAGATATAACATTTTTACTTAAAAAAATGTTTTTAATGGGCAAACAAATAGTGTAGCAGGTTATTTTAGGTGATGTTATTTTGCATTTGTCAAACAGAAACAATAATTTGTTACGAAATACTTGCTGAAGTTTTAGAAGTAAAACCATTCGCTAAACAAAACGATATCATTAAAATACAGTTGAACGCAATGAATCGTTTCGTGACTCATCATTACGTACGTTGTGTAAAGGTGAACACGGTTTTTAAAAAAATGGATTTAATTGAAATAGTAACGAACGCAATAATTAATTCTATTAGTAAATTTACAATTTGTAATGATGTAACGATAATCTTCAACCATTTTTATTTACAATTTAAGAACTTATTCGTCCATATTTGCACAATATCGAATATGGAGCTCGTTACTTCATTCTGTAATATTCATTTATTTGTTCAATTTCTTTTTAAAATGTCTTTTTAAAATCTTCTTTTGTGACCCGAGGTTTCACTTATGTTATTTCACCTCTCTAAGCACCTCGGGATTGTTTCGTAATAATAAAACAACACTAGACGCCAAAGATGACCATATGACTCATAACGATATTGGAAGACAATCTCCAGAATTCAAATAACTTTTTTCTTCTTTATTTCTCCTTCCTCTGTAATGTTTGTTCAGTCTCTCTCATACACTCATACACTCATACACATTGTGCTGTAGACTGCAGCCGTAGACACACGGGAACAGTGTAGAAGGCACGCGCTCCTTCCTGCTGAACGACCCGAGAGAGGAAGACCCCAATGCAAAAACCACCAGTGGTCACTTCTAATATGGAGTCGAAGCTAATATTGGTTTCATCTTGCAATTTGAATTCAAAGCTAATCCTTTGAAAAGAAATTTTCTTGTATCTCATCGGAAAATGCAGTCTTGGTTGTGAAAGATGCTAATAAAATATCTCTTTTAATTCTTAAGATTTCAGGTTTTTTTTTGTTTTTTTGCTTTTTCAAGCTTGTCCCATTGCCTCTCAAGACAGTTAAGATTTTAGTATTCAATGTATTTCCTCGCCTATTTGATGTATTTTAAATAATGAGTTTAGTTTTCAAATTTGGGTTAGAAATATTGCTATTCACAACCAAAAATCCGTTATTAGACTTTCTTGGTTGCTTTTGAGAAAAATCAACTTCCTTCCGTTCAGATGATTATTTAGACACACAATTATGGAACGTTACACCGTATAAATATCATGATTTGTTAGTTATTTCTTAGAAGGAATCTCACGAGAGTAATGTTCTACTTGTCTCCACTTGTAACACGGACCGACTGGGAAAGCGCGTCATGTAACAGCTTTGCGCTCAGACGGTAAATAACGGTTCAACCCCCTTTCTTCTCCTTCAATTGCTCTGTTACTCTGTGATCTCTCTTGAATTTAAAGTGTTTTTTTATACCTCTTCCTTCCCTGCAGAGGTTCAAAATGTTGACATGAGAAGATTCATTATTTTCTTCTGGAAGAATATTATTTTTCCATTTTCATGCTCGTACAATTCGCTGAAATCACTCGTGTGACGTCTGAGGGAGAAAAAACTATATTTTAAACTGCACATAAATAACATACAGAATTGAATTTCTGACGCTAATTTATTCATTTAAGAGTTTAAAAAATGTCTCAAGTCGATCCAAAGTTTTTTTTCCCATTCTTAAAATGGTAGACATCTTGCTTTTCGCATTCAGTTGTTTTCGACCATTTTATGTTTTATTACCAATTCCTTTCCTTTCATCAATTATTAAGAAACGAGTTTGTGAAAGCCACTATTCTTCCTTTAAGTTCATTTTTCTTGCATTCTCTGTAGTAAGAACACAAATCTTCTCAGTGCTTGGTTCTTGCGAAGGCGCGCTTCGTCGTCGTCGCAGCCTCCCAAAGCCACGTCAGTCCGCGCACCAACAGTCGCGTCAACACCAGCAGCATGAACGCAGCGTCCCCTAGCATCATGAACATGATGTGCGCCGCTGCGATCACCCCGCCCACCAGGATGAGGCCGATCACCACCAGGAACAAGATCACCGCTTCCATTTTGGTGCTTGTTTGACGAGGCCTTGTTGCCTGGGAACAAGCTTTGTTTTCTTCAATGAAGAATATGCTTCCTCGACGTTAAATATTTGGAACAATTATGGGAATTCTCGAACTTCCATGTTTCTTGTATATCTTTTATCTCGCCACTGTTATAGTTCTTTTATTAATAATTGATTATGATACAAAACTATTTTGATACATATACTGCTTTGTTTTTTTATTAACTATATAAAAATAAAAATTAAAAACTGTTCGTTGGTAAGCTCATCACTTGAGAACGACTGGACCTATTTGGCTAATTTAAAAAAAAAACTGTTCGTAATAGTCAATAAGGTTTTTAGGCGAAGAAAAATTGGAAAAGTAGGCTATAAAATTGGAAAATTCGGGAAAAACTGGAAGTGTTTTCTTTTCTATACGGGAATTTTTTGTACGAACTCAAGACTCAAGACCATCGAACTCACGAATTCATGTCTTATGCACTGTCGATAGGAACGACTTATTCGGTAGATTCTCTTTTCTCCTGTTAGAATTAAGAAAAAGCTTTTCACATATTCACAAAGCGATCACGAACAATTTTATTGAAAATTGAACAGAGGAGAATGTGTGTGTCGGGTGAGAGTCAGTTTATTCTATTTTTATCTATAGAGACTTAATTACGGTGCGCGGTAATATTATTTCTCCAGTTTGATCGGAGTGGATGGGACGGTCCCTTGCTTGTATCGTCTAGGAAAAAGAAAATTAACTCATCGTCCTCTCGACGGGGTTACGATTTAATCTGCATTTTGGAATTTTCATTATTCCATCGCGTTTATTCTCTTCGTACGAACTGATCAATCGTGTGGAAAAAAAATCGTTTTCTCTCAGATTCTGACAAATTTCGGAGAAGAAGAGAAATACGTGAAATGTGAAGTCGTTTAATGGTTTTCTCTTTTGCCAATTTCGTTTCGTCATCGTGGGAGGTGATGGAGCAGAGTGGGAGGAAGGAGGTGAGGGTTTCGCTGCGTAAACTGACACTGACACCTTTTTCTTTCTGGGAATCAAACTTTTGAGTTGGAGAGTATTTTGTATCTTCACTACAATTTAAACAACAAATTCACCGAAATAATTTTGTGAAAGCGGGATGTGATTTTTTTTGTAATGTTCTCCTCCTGCTCTTTATATTTTCCAAGAGGACGCAATAGGCAGAAGTACACCTAGATTTGAAACTTTTGCAGATGTCTATCTTTTGGGATCCTTTAACTTCGGAGTTTATTTACTTATCTATACTGAAAAAAGAAAAAAAAAATCCTGAACAATGTAAGAGGTTCTCTTCTTCATCCTGATACGTCTCTTCGAAGACATCGTCAGAGCGAGCAGTTTTTTTACGGAGAGGACAGAGAAAATATCCTTTTAGCGTCGTTTCATCACAGAGCTGCAGGAGGCCGAGAGAATGAGTTAGTTGCATTAGATCCCGCTGCGCTACGCTAGTGGCGTCCGTCGTTCTCTTTGCGGGATGATCTACGATGAGTCGTTCCGACATCCGATGATTATGATTCCCTTCACGAAGAATTCTAATTCCGCGTATTATACAAAAGGTGATACACTCGATTCTATGTTAAAAGGTCTGGAATAATGATTAATGGGAAAGATGTATCAGAAAACAGACTAACCAAATGTTGATTATCCAACTGTAACATTATTCTTTGCATCTAGAAACAGTGAGTGATGTCTTAAGAGGGGTCTAGTTGAACTGTTTCCACTATTTGAAATATCGGATGTGGTACTTCATTTATAACGTTAGGAAAAATATACGGAAGGTTAGAGTAAGATAATAATGGATTAAGGAAACACCACATTCTGTTCACCTTTTCTCTTTTCCATTCGATTACGAGAACTCTTTTCTTCCTTTTCCCAGAAGCAAATAAAACATTTCCGACACATTTATTCAAAAATAAATAAGAGTGGTTTTATATCAGTGGCAGTAATATGGAAATCTGTGCTTCCCATATTTTATCATTTTGGGACACATTCAACATTCAAAAGATTTTCTGAGAACTGTCTGGGCAGCGTCTCCGACTCGTGCGTTTATGTAAACTGACTCGTGTCTCTTATACTCTTTTCTGTAATTTGTGGAGAAGGTGACGCCTAGTGTTACGGACGAGTCTTTGTACGAAATATTTCTTTTTTCCCTAACGTAAATATGTATCACAGTCATCTTCCTTTTCTAGAAATGTTTCAACCTTCCTCCCCCTCGTCTCTCAGAGGAGTAGATTCGTTTAAAAAGGTTTCCAAACAAGTTTATTTTCTCTTTGCGAAAAGTGGAAATGTGCTAATCAATTTTTGATCGTTTATTTGCTGGGAAATGAAAAAGTAGATACATTGCTACATTTCGGCGTCAGATATCTCGAGACATTTATCTTTTTTGGTTAAAAATTAGTATCATTTTTCGTCTTTTTTTTAAGAACTGCTATTTCTTTGGGTGTAAGCGTTTTTGTGGTCGAAAATTCAAAAACACTACAAAAAGAATTTCTTGAACCCCCTACCACAGGTTTGCAACAGAAAAAGTATAGACATATATTCTATGGAAAATATTAGAAAAATGTATTTCACGATCAGGTGTCTCTGTGTAAATAGATTCGCACACGCATTCCCACAGGTCCGAATGTCCCTTGGTAATTACAATAAACTATGGAATTCATTTGTACTTAGTAACTTGTTTGCTCCCTTTTTCCTGGAATATTCTTAAGTTGCTGAGTCTGACGGCACTCCCACGACATCTGCAGACGAATTGTCAATTGATCTGTGTTTTCCTACGTCGCATTTCCCCTAATTTTGAGAAAAACGTTGAAATGGTGTCAAAGGTTTCTGCTTAATTCGATAAATCGATATCGCAACGAAGATTTAGAGGGAAAAATGACGAATTTCCCTCCGCGACGTCTCTCGTGAAACAGAGACCCCGAGGAGGAGGAACACGTCTCTCGTCTAAAAGGAGGTTCTGTGCAAAAACTTTCTTCTTCGCGAGATTCGTGTTCGCTGCCTTTTTACGCGTCACGACTTCGTAACTCACTTCTCGGATGTGATTTCCCAATTTTTTTAAAAATTTCTTGATACCATTTGCATGTGAATTTACTATTTACTATTTATATATTCATGAAGTTATAGCTTTAAGAAGTTAACACGTTGTTTATTTGACAATATCTTTTGGATGGTCTGATAGATCGCGTGACCTTTTTACAAACTTTTAATTAATTTGTACCGTTTCTACGTAAGTTGTCCTTCCCTTTGTAATTAATTATTGAGAGCACTTCGAAATTTTTGTTAACAGGTATTTTTGGCTTCTATGACATTGAAGGTGATTATTGAATCATTTTACAAAAATATACTCCTAAGGGGGTAAAATGTGTGTATATCCCACACTAACGCCAGAATACCGGGACCAAAATCAACCAAACAAGGCAAACAGATGAATGACAACGTTTTAGCGAGCACTATGGGGTTAAGACAACCCTATCAACCTTTAGGGACGGGGTGGATATGTAAAAATAATGGATATTTGATTGGTAACCAAAGAGATGGATAAGGATGCTACGAAAGATCACAATCAGTCCACATGGGAGATAGTATGCCCTGGCACCCATAGGGTAGGGGGTGGGAATGCGATGGCAGGTAAAAATAATACAAAATGACAGGTATTGGAGTTGAATACATCAATTATGAGTCCCTTCAAATAAAAAGTGTAGTTCTCAATGTCGCTTAAGTCCACGATCAACCTCCATGCACTAGAGGTGTCCCGAAGGAAGTGGAGGGTTATTCGTAGTTTTTCGGGGACCGGAAATAAATAGTGACATTAGAAACTGTTGAAATCCACAATCAGTGTCATGCGCCCTAGAGAAAGGGGTTAACTTGTAAGAATTATAAAAAACGACACAACTTTTCTTTTGTAGCTGATATGAGTGGTGTCTACACTCAGTCCCCAAGGAGAAAGAGGGTTGAAAGGGGATGAAAGAAGAAGGAGAAGAATTGAAAAGGATTCGTAGTTGACAGGGTGTCTGAGATGTGTAATTATTCTACTAATGCCGTTAAGTTCAAGATCAAATCACATCGGGGCTCTTCTAGTTGAGGGTGACCGTAGTTCTTAGATCAATATTCATACTGGAATGTCGTTTTCCTTTATATTTAGATTTTAAAACTATCTAAGGTGTTGTACCAAGGACGAGACTTTCTTGTAGTTATATTTTTTGATTTTACTAAGCATTATTTTTTACTTTTTAGCGCAGTATTTTTATATAAAAAGTTGTTTAAAAATGTATTTCTTTACGCATACTTTATTTCCTTAAGCTCTTGGCAGGCACTTGCAAGGCGGCGATGGGTGGAAATGGATGACGTGTGTTTGCATGTTTCTGTTTCAGACGATTGGTAGATCGCTTGGAGAACATGAAGCGCCATGCGTTGGGCAACGGAACCAACCAGTGCGTGTTGTGCGGAGACAGCTTCGGGATGCTGGGCTCCCCGAGTCTCTTGTGCCACGACTGCAAGAAGGTAAGAAAGAAGAAGATCTTATTTTAGCCTTTTAGACGTTTGTAATGTCAGGTGATGGCTGCTTTTTACGTTAATCGCATAGAAAAATAGACATGAGCAAAGGGGAAAAAATCACTCGATTCACTATCGGAGTGTTTCTTAGAAAGAGAAAATAATTGTGTGGTGCGATGAAGATTATTGAAAGCTCGTCAACTCGCAGTTGGGAATAGTTGAAGTAACAAAAGGCACCCGATTGATACGATCTACGAGATTTCGTTAATCGATCCTTCCAGACATCATTTTATCGAACGCATTCAAAGTTCCATTCACATCTTGCGAGTTTTTATCTTCAAGAAAAAGTTCAAGTAGACGACAAGTTATTGAACGAATTAAGGAATGAAAGTAGTTTTGTGTCCTCCCCGACATTTCGAAAAATTTATTTTCTTCGTCAGGACATCTACACGAATTAGTTCCTCTTTATCCACCTGCATCGTCCATTCAGAGGTCTATAAACTAAACGTAAAACAATAATAAGAGGTTAGATAACAAATGGTCGTCCAAATATCTATCAAGTACAAAACACACGGACACACAAGCGGGGTATGAAACGGTTAGAAAATTAGTACGCAAGGTAAGAACGAGAAAGAAATATAGATTTAAGACATATTAATTATCTACATGAGGTTCACATGTGCGTATATTCACATCCACACACACAAACAGTTACAGAAACACGCTTCAATATACACTCGTGTGTCATTTCTCGTCCTGTAACTCCCGTGGCGTAAATGTAGTTGCTATAATTTATGTAAAATAAATTAATAACTATAAATAATAAAACCAAAACAGGGTTGCTGTTAAGAGGCAAGCGCACTTCACTACATATCACTACACTTGTATTCACTCTGGGCGTTTTCTATACCCTTAGACTCCATTCACCATTTCATATGTGGACATACTTTGAAGAAGCAAGACGACGGTTGCGGAAACATTTTACTCTTCTTGGTGAGTTCGAAAGTGTTGCTGCAGGTAAAGTTATTCCAGTCTACAATGAATGGTTCTAATCACAAAGGAGTATTTACCAATAACAGTTTTCCGTTTCCTACGTTTTATTCTACGCTTATGGTCGCCGCGACTAATGTAATTCGGTTGGTGTTCCCTAGCGTTCACTGATTTCCACGCAGGCTCTCCCCTGTAGACTTTAAAGAAAGCACAAAGACGCGCTAACTTTCTTCGATTGGAAAGTGTAAAGCCCCACTCTAAATTAATATTACGAGTCTTGTCCCTAACATATTTAGCAGCCTTTCTTTGTATCCGATCTAATTCATTGATCTGACCCTCCCTACACGGATCCCAGCAAGCGGCTCCGTACTCCAGTATAGGTCCAACTAACGAAGTGTACGATCCTTCCAGACCTTTAGATTTCGAGTTCCCTTTTCTAAGTCTCTCAAAGTTCAGCGTTCATCCAGTCACATGTAATGAAACCTTTGAAGATGAATACGTTTGCGCTGAAGATCGATCAGCCTTGTGATGTGTATTTCTGTCTTCTGGTGAAAATCTTTCTACAGCGCTCGCAAGACCAGGAAGAAATATCAGATCGATGAGACGGTATTAAACGTCACTCCCCAATCCTACGTCGGGAGTTTGCATCAAAACTCATCGTCGAACGAATGTTAATGAGTTTTGAAATGAAATGCGCGTGTCTAAAAGAACTATTTTTATAAAGTGAAGTGTGCATATGCTGAAAGACATTTCTACAAAGTGTGTCAGTCTACTGAAAAAGGTCGTGACATGACGGCGACCATCACGAGAGTATTCGCGTGAATCCGCATTCAACAATTACGACTCCTTATCTACTTATGAATGATAATTTTACACCGCAAAATACATAAAAATTATCACCATCATCCGAAATGTCATCATCTGTAGTAACAATACGAGTATTTTATCTAAAAATAGTTTGAAGATCACTTGGGAATCAAACGCTTCAAACAAAAAAGCATTGTCCGTCTTCTGCTTGAAGGATTCTCTTTTGTGTTAGAAAACTGATTCCTCTTGAGAAGTGCGTTAGGTTGGGTTAGGTTGGGTTAGTTGTATTAGGTGTATTGGGAGCACAAAATACCAAAATACAGTTTCTTCGCCTCCTCATTCAGACGACGACAGATTTGTTCTTCGTTCGTTTCCTTTGTGTTCAACTTAAGCCGACAGAGAAATTTATATTACAAACGTCTCAATTTGTGTATATAGTTACAATGATACATGTTATACCAATTCTAGCTTTTAAAACACACCTTACCGGCCATTTAAGTGAGATATATACTTTTTAATATTCGGATGAAATACGTGGTTTCTTATGAGAAAACAACTTAATATCGAAAATAAATTACTTTAAAAATATTTCAAAAAGTTGAACTATTCTTTAAAATGTAGTAGAAAGACCAAATTAAATTTTAAAATATTTTTTCATATATGTCACCGAGAGCATTTGGAAGCGATGTTTGACATTTTGCAGTGTCTTGTTCCCTGATCTCTGATTCGGAGAACTATCCGCCATTGTTTGTGACGTCATGAGGTGGTATCCTTGGCATGAGTGCACTCGACGTTCCATGGTGAGCAATGAACAGTGCTGCGTGCTGCTGCTCATTGTACCTCAATAATTACCACGCGTTTGATCGGTTTTGTAAACTTTTTTATGCCAAGCTAGATTATTAAAATTTACTAATATTTATTCGGGAGAAAAAATAATATTCTTTTAACTTGAAAGACAAAAATGTATTGAATATACATGTAAAAGTTTCGCATCAGCCACTCTCGTCTATAATGGAACGAAAATATATTTAGCGCCCGATGCTAGCGTCAACATGGAGTAGGTCACATTTGCCAGTCATCAATTGACCCTCTTGAATTCAAAATAATGCCACCCTTTACGTTTTTTTAGCGTGATTTAAAGATATTCATTTTTTAAATCCGGTAATTATTTATTAGTAATAGTGGCGCGGGAAATCATTGTCTACTGAGGACACATCAAACATTTGAGTCAAGTAATTTGAGTGAAACATTTTATAGGGAGAAAGAAAATTCTCTATTTTATATTATAAAACTATATATCTAATTTTATAGAACTAACTTTATAAATAATTGTTTCCTTCTAATAAGATCGATGCAGCGTTTTATTATTATTTATAAAACTCTGTGCAAAATAATATAAGTATCAACAAAGAATATAATAAGACTTTTCAATGATTTGACTAACATTACCTTAAATTCAAACCTTTCTGACAATTATCCAGATTTTATCTGTAATAAATACATTTTTAAAATATGATAATGAATATACTTTTTATTTTCTACTTTTATTTTATATTACTCTTTTACATTTCAAGAAAATGGAAAGCAAAACCATTAGAATATGTGATACCTTACTTTCCAATTCAAAATTGGAAAAATCTTTATTTGTGTATTCCAATGAAACTAAAATTAGTTTCTGTCTTTTTTTCTTTCTTTTTTTAGTTTTAAGCGTTCGTTTTGATCTAAATTTCAAAATCGAATGTTTGGAGTTTCGAGTCTAGTGTAATGGATGCATTCGGGGAACGGAACTCGAATGAAAGTGATTTTTTAATTTTATTAGGTGGAACACGAAGGAAGAAGAAGGTACATTAGCGGAAATCAATGAGACACATACCTCTCTACTGGAATGATATTTTGCTCTTTATCAGTTTCGGATATTTGTGGCCAACATTCCCCTCTTTATTCATTTGAATTTTTCCAAATTCTATAAAATGCAAAATGTGTCTAGTGACGCAATTGCGATGTGGAAGAATTCGAAATATTTTTTCCACACTAAGACATAATTAAAATTCAATTTTAAATAAATTTTGAGGGAATATTTTATTTTTTACAATTCAATCCCATTAACACTATTTATTTTGTATTTTTCATGATATTAGTTTATTCCGGAAATCTTTCTGAATGCATAGTTCCGTGGCAGAAGAATTACGTTCGTTCCCTGAAAAAAAAAATCCGTTCGAAAAAAACAACAACATAAAACGCCATCTGTTCTATTGTCATGAAAACAGAAATAACTAATATTTTTACAATTAATTCGGGCTTTGAAGCATAGAAAGTTTGGAGATAAAACTTGAAATATTTACTGAAACATATGAATGGAAATAGGAATAGAACTTTGATCGACTCTCATGTCAACACGTGGTTTTACATCCTCGATTGATAAGTGCAAGTTAAATAAAAGCTTGTAAAAATATACTCGGGATGAAAACTTTTCGAAGCAAAATCCGAACAACAACAACAAAAAACAACAACAATATAAAGCGCGTAATTGCCGTTCGCCCTCTTAATGAAAAGGACCTCTTAATGAAAATAACGTTTTATTCGTACTAAATCAAAATTAAATTTGAAGCAATTTGGCTTCCAGTACAAAAAGGTTCATCTTCAATGAGATTCTCTTTCGTCAGAACCGATATTGATCATTTGAAAACGCTCAAAACTATTTCTGTCAAATACGCATCTTCTGCCAAAACTAGTTTCGGTCATGAAGCAGAAAATGAATCGCATTCGTTCCCCATAAGTCTTGATTTATTTATTTTGATTACATAATGGACGTTAATACTAATTGTATTCTCTACACTATACATCTACGTCATATAATGAATAATACTTTTGTGATTCGAGTTCCGAGGTATCGACTCAAAAATAAACTCGTTAGCAATTTCCCTTCCACGCACACGCAAAACTCTTTCCACAATCATTCTCCCGAAAAAGAAATTTTCGCAATGAAACTTTTGCAGCTCTCAATGTCTTATTTTCACCGCCTTCAGCAGCAGCAGCGGCGCGATTTAAAAAAATATCAAAACGATGCGACGACGATCGACCTCTGAGGCGCGTTCGCGTGTCTCTCACGTGATACACTCTGCAGATTGACATTATTTAGTTTCGACCGAAGACACACATGCTGCTTCTTTCTCCACGTGAGTCGAATTCTTTGTTAATAGCATTTCAGGGATATTCGCGATAACAGATCCTTTTATAATATTACGAATGAAACAGACAAATATTTCAAACAGCTGAATACGATTCAGAAGTATTTTACAACATAATGAATTTTCATTAGGATTTCTTTAATTCACGACCGACATTTGATATTATCAGGATTAATACAGAAATATTCTGGTGTAAAACAGAAGAAGAAAAAAGTTATTCGCGTGAAGAAGCTGTTTCTAATTCGAATGACAGTATTTTACTGCGACATTTTTGAATAACATACTCTGTACTATAGTACATATTCGTACTTCTATATCTTATAGTTAATCGAGGAATTTTTTCAAACAGTGAAACAGCTTTGAACCGCCTCCTGAGACGCGATTCAAAATGAGAGGAGGAGCGATACGAAGCAGCAGCAGCAGCAGCAGCAGTTCCCATTTTCATTTTGACGAAAGAAAGAAAAATAATAAAGAGGCGTATCGCGAAGAAAATAAAATAAAAATTTTTTCTCTACTTTTTCTGCTCGAGAGATGATTCGAGATGATCCTTTTGAGAACGAAGTATTTGCGAATCGAGGAGTTGGATGGAAAGTAAAAGAAAATATTTCAATTAAAAAAAAAAGTGGTCCTTTCTACATTGTCTTATTCTTCTGAATATTATGAGAGAACCAGTCTTTTATTATTCGCTCAAAGAGAAGGGAAAATGAAGCAAAGGGTGCTATTTCTGCACTGGGTCGCATGTCGAGCCTGTTAACTGTTACTCTGCACGCGAGCTGCACTGAGACTGAGTTGCGGTGGCGACCGATTCGCGCGTTTCTCCATCACTGCGAACTGTAAAAATAAAAAAATAAAAAGGAGTTTACAAATCGGGCAATAGGATTATAACGATGTATATACAATTGAAGACCTTCGGGGAAACCCCAACTTTGTTCTTTTTTTTATATATTTTTTGGAAATTGAGTTTTTAACGCCATATGTTAGCTTAGGAGGAGTACTATATACACTTGTGGCTCCCAAACAGTGAAGAGTCAACTCAGTATCGTAAAACTGAAGGTAAAATATAGGGACTCGATGGGGAGAAGCGGCTGAGTGAAACTTGATTTTTTTCAGTTCTCGCTTTAAGTGTATGTTCGTCTTGTATGTTCAACAGGCTGTGTGTCACAAGTGCGGCATTGAAACGGTGTCTGCGGCGCAGAAGGAGCCCATGTCATTGTGCAAGATCTGTTCGGAGACGCGCGAGATGTGGAAGAAGTCGGGAGCTTGGTTCTTCAAGGTGAGAGGCATCGACGACTCAGAATATACAGAAGGTTGTTTTGATATTTCCTCAACGCAGGTTATGTCCACTGCTTAACGACGTTAGAACAAGAAAAATAATCCTTGAAATGTTCACTCTTCGAAACATTTTGTGTCAGTCCGCCCGTGAATACATACAGCTTCCCGTGGGTACATTTCATTATCTGTTACACAAACGTTCAACTCATCTTCTTCGGATCGATTGATCGAATGTCCTGACTCAACAATCGACTTTCACATGTAAATCTGTCTCGTTGGCGTCTATCCACCTGAAACATAAAGAGGAATATAATTAACTTACCCCCCAGATTATTCAAATTTATCTTTTAACATGTTTCTTTTGATTAAAATATATTAGTGGTTTATGTTTTTGGCACAAATTGGCACCAGAGGGAGGAAAATAATATTTTTCGTTCTACTTTCATTTTGCATAATTTTTTATCAATACCATTCATTTCTATTCAATATGCAACGTTTCAGAGGTACATTCGTAACGGGGCATCAATTAACTGTGAAGAGAATTATTCTCTCGAAGAAGCAAATCTCATTTCAAAAAACGTCTTTACTGAAAATTCTTTCTGAAAAACCAAGATCATAACCGTCCCCACGTATCATCTTCGCGATAATAAAGAAAAATTTTAAAATTTTTTTGGGAAAAAAGTTTTTGGTTTGTACTTGTGAATTGCTCAAACGAAATCGCTCTCATTTAACGGCTTCCGGTGTGCCCTTTGGCATCGATAGGGTCTGCGTTCGTTCCCCCAAAAGACTTTTGAAATCACATTCCGCATTCGTTTACATCAGTTTAACGTTCGAAAACAACCTCAAATAATGTTTTTCCATTACTTTGAAGACTGCGAGGAAGTTTCTAATTTATTATTAAAACTTCATTCTCCAGAAATTTCTCAAATTAGTGGGGGCATTTGTAAGACTTGATCAATTCTTCTCTGTTAATTCAATTAATGTGAAAGATTTGAAAGGCGCACGGATGTCTCTGCTTCCTTGTTCGGAGGAGGAGAGTAATAAAATACGACAAGGTGAAGAGAAGAGCGTCTTAAGCGTCTTAAGCGTTTTAAGCGTTAAATTTCGGCCGGAAGCTGAAGGGAGGTAGAAAATTGTAAGCGTATAAGAAATGACGTCGTTAGAATTGAAACTAGGAAGAAACGGAAAATCACGGGATATATATTTTTGAAGGAGACGAGGTGGACGTTGGTGACAGACCTGGATACTAATACGCAGTAATAAGGAGAAGACGCAGAACCTAACTGGGAGTGGGGGGGGCAGAGGGTGGCAGAGGGTGGCAGAGGCCCAGAGAAGGAAATAAGGCCACACACGCAAAGTGGAAGAAGCGTCATCGGTGGACTCTGGAGAAATGGGATTCAATCATTCGAAATTCAAAAATTGCCAGAATTAAATTTTGAGACGATAATGGACGAAGGTCATCGAAGGGATTTTTTGAGGGAGAATGAAACCTTGAAGGATAGGAAAAATACAGAAATTTAGCTGGGTGATTGGCTCGCGAGTAAGACACGTCACACCTAAAATTACCGATCGTAAAGACTCCATGTAGAGTAGGAATTAAATTTTATTGGACTAGGAAATCACACGATTTTTTTGAGGAGGAGCGTGACCGCAAGTTTCGGGGTGTTAGAGTAAGGGATTGTCAATATAATGAGAAGCAGAGACGCTCCGAGGAGAAGACTTCAGATATTTTTCAGCATTATTACTTCACTGTCATTCTGAGATTTTTCGTCCATCATTTCTTTAAAAATTTTTACAAGTTGTACTGTGGTTAACTTCTCGGACTTATCCCCGCGTTATCAAAACTTCAACTTAGGAAGTTCGCTCTGAGGTCGAGTTGAAGATTAACTATCTTCCATTTGTTCGCTAATGAGTTGCGGTACTAAAAGGATTTTGTGAATGAGGAACATTCGATTGACATTGGCGCAAAGCGGTTCGAAAGTTAATAAGGAACATTCGGTCGTAATGACTCGATTCCGTCGGTGAAGCGACGCACCAATCAACTTTCGCTGCGAGAAGACGTTACGACGTCGGCAAGGCGCTGCACTTCCGGGAGGGAACGAGTACAATGCCGTAGGGGGCCGTGGATGAACCGACAGCGGTGACGAGGAAGGTGCTCCGTGAACGAGTTGCCACTACGATCTCCTACGAGGTGGCTGCGTCCAGTGTTATGAGTTTGGTGGCGGCGGCGAGAAGATTTGTGCGACGATCACGAACTACAACCGCCCTTTTGGTCGGTACATTATTAATTTCATGTTAATAAGGGCTAAGAAGATGAGCAGTAATTAGGGATCCTCTCTAAACTCACGTAATGTTAATGTAAATGGCTGGTACAATGAGTTACCAGGAGCTAACGCAAAAAGAGTGTATTATTTGGGATATTTGTGATTTTGGGGATTGTGCATGCTGTAGTTTATGATCATTGTGTACTTATTATTAAGTAAATAATAAGGCCAATTATATTTTGAATCAGCGTTTTCCTTTAGCAAGGAACATAAGTGTGTGTCCTCACTTACTAAGTAATTCGAACCCAACTGAAATATATTTGATACGAGAACGAGCCAGGAGGTACAACTGGAATGAGTTGAGTGATATCCGCTACACCATCCACCACAAAGATAAAGAAGAGAAAGTACAATAGAAGGAAGGCAAAATTAACCAGATACAGTCTTGCCAGGAACTTGACAAAAGTCAGGGTAAGGACGCTTGGGAAATTCGGGAGGACGGTTCTGGGAGGTCTATTCGGAGACAAACCGACAACCACAAGCAAAGTCAGAAGGGAAGCGGAGTAGACAGAGGAACCCATTAGCGGTGGCGTGGATTGACGCAGAGCATGACAGTGGGCAAGTGACTGTGGTAATCGCTGGAAGTGATTTGACGGGACGCGGAACTAACCAGGGGACAAGTGAACGCGTGGGGAGAAGAGAAAGAGAGGTCATCAGGGTTTCTTTAGAATGTAAAAAAGTGTCAAATGATGAGGGAACGAGAACGTCGCACATGATTAGGACAATGGGAGACAAGGGCAGCTGTCCTAACATAAATAGGAGCCACGTGATCGTGTGTCCTGGCGAGACGTCGGTAAAACATACTTTTAGCGTCGTTGAAAAGGGGGCTTTGCCATTCATCTAGGAAGAGCCTACGTCACTAGAAATCAACGAATCAAAATTACTCCACATGGAGTGAAAGAAACCTGATTATTGGCCTAAAATTGCACGTGAGGTAAGGAAGGGCGTGGTTTCCTTTACCAAGTTTTGCGAACTCGTGGGAAAAGTTGTTACTTAATGGGAAGCGCATTGTCACTTTTAGAAGAGCATTATTTATTTATGTTTGGTGATCGATAGAGCTCTATCCGATGAGATCAGATGATGATCTCGATTCTCATGTCACTATTTGAACTAGAGTGAATCATAAAAATACGAGTTATGAGTCAGTTGCCTCATTTTAATGAGTAGAACGGAGGTGAACTCGTGTTCTTATTAAGTGACCAAAACGGATCATTAAGTCATGGAGTTACATTTTACTCTTCGGATGATTCTCGCAGTTTATGTTCGATTCAAGTGACGGAACAAAATGGCTAAGAACTGTAATTGGGCGATTGAAATAATACCTTCGAGGGGCGGGCGGCCAACCGGTCGCTGTAGGACGGGGACGCAACTCGAGGCAACGAGAGGCAACTGGGTCACTCATCGCGGAAGGAAACCCGGCACGCCCATCGAGGTTTGGCGACCGGCAGTCCTTTAATCTCTAATTGTTATTTAGAGTAAAGGTAAATTGGCGTGATTGGCAAAAGCGACAAGTGATTACCAGAACTTAATCGAGCGTGTGCTTCGTTACCAAGAACTTTTGGTAGAACGTGGTATCTAATGACAGTTGTTAGAGACAACCTAAGATATTCTACCACTTTACTGTCAAGAGATTTATTTTTGTTTCAGAAACGTGTGATTTTGGGGGAAGAATTTGGGATGATTATGTGCACGAGTAGGGTAGAAATATAGTTTTAAGTAATGTTTGTATTTAGTTCATTAAAACCAATTTTATCGAAGATGTAGGTTTTGTTAATGCCTTAATTTGTGTATTTCATTATTATAAATGGGCAGAACCCCGTCCTTCCTAAATCAATCCAGCAATTTAGTTGGAACTTCTAGTGAATTCTGAGTGGGCCAGGTAGGTGTGGGTTACCACTACACCATTGCATTTTAATAATTGTTACAATACATATACAATATGACATCTAACATATTATAATATGACATGATCATAAATATACTTGCATGACGTTATAGAAGGATGAAATTATGTTTAACAGGAAATAGTATAGTGTTTCTTTTCATAAGAATGAGGTGAAAGAGTTTGCGTCGTCCTTGCAGGGCCTTCCTAAGTACGTGCTTCCCGAGAAGAAGAGTCCGCAACCAGGGGGTAGATACGGCGGCGGGGGACAACAGCGTCGAGTGCAGCGATTGGCTCTCGAGAAGAACTGCGGCTGGTCGTCGCGCGCCGCAGCACGTGAGTCCCCCCTCCCTATTTATATATTTTTTCACAACTGTTAAGTTTATGGGCAAAATGCTAATGTTGTTACAGGCGGATTTTTTATTCAGACTCGCTAGGTTCTTCTTCATTCCCAGGGGAGAGACACATCTCGTAATAATAAAAATATCCATTTCAGTCTTATTTAATAGTTACAGTATTTATCAACAATACTTTTTCCGAATTAGAAATAGCTTTTTTGTGCTTCATTAAATAACTTTTTTTGGTCTTATGTTAATATTATAACACGCAGCTAACTATTTTACTATTTTACTAAATACGAAATCCGCGACCTCTGCCTTAGTGCCCTCGCTTGTTTTCAGGGAGTGACTCTAACGTCTCTTGTCCCGAAATGTCTGAAACATTGGGAGAAAAATAGAGAAATACCTTTTTTTTCAAGAGATCGAAAAAAATGAGAATTTGACAAAATAAGCTCTAATCTCTCTCTTCTTCTTCTCCTTCTTGTTCTTCTCCTCCTCCACCTCCTTCAATATAAATACTCTGACGTCCAAACGAAAATACTTAGAGGAGTTTTAAAAAGATATAAAGAAGTCGGTGGGATCCGACAACGCAACCTCAGATTTTTTTAAAGTAGAAACATCTAGAATTGGAACAATACCCCTCTCTTAATCGATTTTGAAGAGAAATCGTAGAAGCAGTGAGAGGTGATGGGTCAATAAGTCAATAAGTATTATATAGTTAAAGTTAGTCTCAGTGCTTTTACTCTCAGTGCAAGACATCGTATTTTGCTTCACAGACAAAAGACTCTTGGTCTAGATTTTTGGAAGAGAGATGTAAAAAAAACCTTCTTGAGGTGCTTAACGTGGGGTATAAATATCCTTTAACTGACAATCTCGATGGACAGAATTTCTCTTTGTAATAATTCGAAACATTAAATACAAGAAATAGTTTAGAATGGAAACATTCAAATACGTCGTTTTGCGATTTATCTCGATTGTATAACTCGATGCCCCGTAACGAATAATTTAACGGAGGGAAATATAATTATCATCGACATGGCCTTATTGTACCAATGGTCTCCAGTTGAAAAACTGACTTTGTGGTTTAAAGCAAATAGTATTTGTCTAGAAAATATAAACTAACCTATTTATTCTGTATGAAAATATAAATGTTTACTTTTAAGTAGAAGTTCTATTTTATTTGCCTGAGTAATACGGCATATACTGATTTTTCCTTCCTCCATACCATCATCATCATCATCGTCATGTATAGTTTTTGTAGGTTTCGTATTTATAAAAATAATCAAAATGTAAATACGGGACATCGGAATTACAGTTACGAATGGTAATAATCATAATACACAATGCAGAATCACTTACAAGTATTTTTTTAGGAATATCGTTTATTAGAGAACACATTATTATTATTATTATTATTTATTATTTTGAGGGATGAAGAAGTCGATTTCAAACGAATGAGTCAAGTGGCGTGTTTTCTTAAAGTAAATTTTTAAATGCAGTTATCTCTTGAATAGGAAAAAAAGGGTGACATTGATGCTTTTTAAATTGCTCCGTTCGTTGCGATTCCTGTCGTCAGTGAGCGCGATCCCCGCTGCGCCGCCGCCGCCGCCGTCGTCAGCGAGAGCGAACGAAGACGAAGAGAGCAGCAGCGAAGACGAAACAACTGCTCTGCGGCGCCGATCACAGAGACATCTGGCGGCAGCGGCGGGAACCGCCACCTGTACAGTAGCGGCGGCCGGCGGTTGTTCTGTTACTGCGGCTACCGATGCTGCTACTGCAACTAACCGGTAAATTAATTTATTATACGTGCTTATACTGCTTTCCTTGTTTGCTTGCTGCTTGCTTTCTGTTCTCTACAACTACTTCCATTCACTCTTGAGAGATGTACAGACGAGTGAAGCACACCCCGACGTTCATCCTTTTTATTCGTCCTTCGTCTTTGATTCCCAATTGTTTGAGTGCGCATCTTCACGGAAAACAGACGCAATTTTCTCACAATGACGAAAGGAAGGAAGGGGGGGGGGCTAATTACTTGGAACATTTTTTCTTCTTCTTCCAACAAATGCCTCTGGTATTCACAAATTACAATCCGTATAAAAAATTGAGATGAAACGGAACAGAAACAGTAGAAATGTCGTAAACGCGTATTCGCTATTTTGTTTCTATTTTAGATAAAAATAAAAACTCAGGACTCTTTGTAGAACACCTCTTTCGGAAAATTTTCAGATATTTCGAAACATTAAATACAAGAAATAGTTTAGAATGAGAAAAAATTGTAATACATCGTTTTGTGATTTTTCTCGATTATATAGAAGATGCCGCGTAACGAACAATTTAACGGAGAAAAATATAATTATCATCAACTGAAAGTCCCAACATTCAGTGGCAGCAACAAGACCTTATTGTAGCGACGCTTTCAAAAAATATGTATTTTAATTGTACGCTAGATTGGAATCTTCCTCAGATGTAAACCAATAATAATAATAATAATATCAACAACAAAAATTAAGAAGGCAGCAGAACAAATGAAATGGTATTAAACATAAATATTAACCGAAATGTATTAAGAAAAGAGCGTAAATCAGAAAAAAAACTTGTTATTAAATAGTCTTGTAAATACTGAAGTAGTTTTTTGTATTTTATTCATGAATTTCCACAGTGTTTCATGTGACGTTTCGCTTTCTTGATGTTGTGTTGCAGGATGGATGGATAGCATGGAATGATGCACGACAGCAAAAAACTCCTCCTCCACCCCCAACCACCTCCTCCAAAGCGAGAGCACTTTCATTCACTTGTTCTTCTGAGCATGAAATGCATGCAATTGTTAAGTTAAAACACATTGCAAATAAACTGGAGCTTTTCTCTGACCCTCAAAGTATTATAAGATCGCATCGTTTCTTCCAAACAATTTTGAGCCCTCTCTTAACCGGTCTGGTTGGGGGTCGAAACTCTCTGGTCGGTTTCATCCCGAGGGTTCATCCCGTCGAGAATCAATTTCTTCGTCAGAGGTTATCGCGAATAGAGAAAAGTAAATGAGACGTCATTTTACTGCACTGCGACGTACATGTGGATTCATGAAAAAACAGACTCTCTCTCTGAAGCGAGAGGGGAATGCGAACTGGAGTGTGAACTCCCTCCTCCTTCTCCTCCTCCTTCTCCCACAACACAAACACGTCGCAATATGTCTCTCTCTTCCTTTCCAGGAAACGTTCGCCAAACAATCAATGTACTAGTTCTCAGTCACTACTATATTATATTATACGCTGAACGAGAGAAAAATACTTCTATCGCATCTTCCATTTCAATGTAAAAGAAAGAGCTCTCGTATCTCGTGTCTTCAACTGAACAGTTCTCTTCTTCTTCTTCTTCTTGAAGCAGCTTCATCGTCGTCGTCGTCGTCGTCAACTGAGAGAGAAAGATAACGAAGAAGAAGAAGAGAACTGGCAATTTTGAGACGACTGTCTGAATGTTGTAGAAGCTCACGAAGAACGGAATTTTCGATTTAACCGACTTCAAAAGGGTTAATCTCCGGTTAATCTCAAATCCACCACCTAGCATTGAATTCGTCGCATTATGTTTTCTACACTACATCATCAGTATTCGGGCGATCTTTTTTTATCTTTCCCTTTCGATATCACATTATTTGTTTCATTCTTTCAAAATTTAGTAATCTTTTGAGTGAAGTTGTTACTTACTTCTTCTAAGGCATCATAAATCACTTCGTGTCGTTCAAGATGTGTTTGCTGTTGACTGTTTTGAAAAAGAAAATACAATTTTTTTAAAGAAGCATCTCTAAGGAATAGAAGTTAGCGAAAAGTACGTTACGCAGTATTTGTGAATTCCCTCCCCCACGTAAGTCATACGGCTTTAACTGATCAGTTCTAAACCATAACCCTCTTTCGTTCTGAATGTTCTCTGAATAAAAATTCGATACGCGACCAGAATAAATGTCCTTCCGACACAGTTTAATGTCGTGACAGATGCCTTTTTCATAGAACAAGGCAGAAGCCAAAACATGATAAATGTTTATATGCTTTAATGAAGCGTGTAATAGAAGAGCTTTTGTTATGTTTGTGACGTACTTCCGTGCTGTAGTAGCGCGCATGCGATGTAGGATATCACAGAGAATTCAAGAAAGAACATACGTACGTGAACTATATAATAGGCATACATCGTGACTGCATACATCGCAGGTACTCACAGAGTTGTCTAATCAATCTAACGATCCGTTAGATTATTTCCGTAATTTTTGCAACAACTAACACACGAATACTTAAGAATTAAAAATTATGCCACACCCCTCAAGAAATCTTTTGATACAATAAATCTAAAAATAATAAAAATAAAAAAAATTGATGTTCTGGCGATGGCGTTCGTCAATCCACTATAACATATCTCCCCAAATAAAATGGCATAATATGTCCTATTGGCACTAGTTTTTCACATGTCCTTCTGCAAACACACAACTTTCAATTAAAATTTAAACTTCCACACCACCCGGCAAAATGACGTCGATTTCGAAGAATGAGAACTTACAAAATAAGATCAGAATGTTTCTTAAGTTCTTCTATTTCGAATATACGACGAAACGGTTCTTTCTCTCTCTCTCCCATGTTGAATGCCAATGTATACACGAACATAGAAGATGATATAATAAATAGTATTGTAAACTAATTTCCATTTTTATTATACTCCTGTCCTCACACAACTGTACATCCCACCAAAGTTCTCCTTAGCCAATATTTGTCTGAATATTCTGGATAACAGAATTAGCAACTATTCCTTACTCTGCCTATTCTCCCAACCCCTTCCATACTTTTCTTGCTAGTCCCTTACTCTCCCTGCTAGTTCTCTAATATCCCTCCTAGTTCCTTACTCTCCCTTCTAGCAGGAATTGGCTGAGAAAGTAAAAGACTAGCTGAGAGAATAAGGGACTAGGTGTGAAAGAAAGGAAGTAGCTGGGAAAGTAAAGGACCACCAGGGAAAGTGATAATGTAGGTGGGAAAATAAGAGACTAGACAGCAAAGTGGGGACGAACAAGAAATGTGGGAACTATCTGGGAAAATGAGAAGCTGAGAGAGTACGAAACAAGCAGGAAAGTAAGGAACTAGCTGGGAAAGAGAGGACTCGCTAGGAAAGTGAGGTCTAGCTAGAAAATTGAGGAATATCTGGGAAGTGAGACTAACTGAGACAGTGAGGATTAGCTGGGAAAGTACGGAACAAGAAGAAAGAGTAAGGGACTCTTTGGGAAAGTGAAGACTAGCTAAGAAGGTATGGACTGGCTGGGATTACGGAACTACGAGGGTGAGTAAGGAAATAGCTGGGAATGTAAGAGTTTATCTAAGAAACTGCGGAGAAGCTGGAATAGTGAGGACTAGATGGGAGAATAAGGGGCTTTCAAGGAGAGTAAGAAAGTAGCAGGGAGAGGAACGTACTACTAGCAGGGAGCGGAGTTTGGGAAAGTAGGTAGCTGTGGAAAGTAGGGCAGAATAGCAACGAATGTAAATACGAGCGAGGAGTGTAGGTAGTGTAGGTTCTAATCTTTGAGATTAGAGACTTGTATCAGGGAGCACTTTGCCTTCCTCGCATCGACCTGCTGGAGGTATCTTTAACCTGACTTTTTTACCTTTTACCTGTGTATTCTTCCTATCTACTTTGGACTCTATTCGCCGCTTCAACTGTCCTGGCCATCGCTTCGATACAACAAGCTATCGTATCAAATTTTCTTCATAATACTAAGAATTTTCTGGGTTATTAACTGTATGTAATTCAGTATATTACAATCATCAGCTTGTAATTATTTGATAAAATTTAAGGAATGATTGGGTTGCTGAACTTTTTCAGCTCTTATACAATGATGTGAGTATATTTTCTTGAGACCCTGTGATATACTAAACGTGTCATATGTTTGTTTAAACATGAAGCAGCTGAAAATTTCCTTGGTACTATAATTTTTTCCAATTCACAGAAATACATTACATATTACATTTGTTGTTTTTTTTTCAACGCGAAAAATTCATGGCTATTGTAGGTAATGTTGATATGGTCAAATACAAACATATGTAATTTTAAACAAAATGTTTTATTGAAAGTCACAAGTTGTTAAATGAATTGTTTATAAATTACTAATAACTTGATTAACATTTCTCCGATAGTGGTTTAAAAATTTATTTTGGGATCATCAAAAGCGATTAATGATGAAAATAATACCAAAGCGAAGGCCGATACCAACACCATCAATTGGGTAAAACGGGGTTTTAACAAAAGAGTGCCGACGATAGAAGCAGATAATGGCGATAATACAGACTGAAGAAACATAAAAAGGCAATTTGGTGAAAATTTAAACTTCTAATTCCGATAGTGTATGAAAAATTGTAATAATTCAAAAGCAAAAATTTTCGATCATAGAAGCAAAATTTTAATATGCGCTCATAATATAAGTGATATAATACAAGTCGATAACTCGATACCAAGAAGAATAAATGGAAACCAAGGGCAGTACATTTGAAAGTTTTTAATGAAATGTGGAATATTGTAATAGAGAAAACGTGAACCCCCCCCCCCAAAAAAAAAAGTGTTTTCATATTTTTGCTCCAGGGAAGAAGAAATAAATTTTTTTTTCACTCCATTTCTTTTCGCACTTGAAAGATTTGCCCATTCTCTTCAAATCTCTCACAACTCGTTTACTCCAACTGATGTTAAAATTTAAACATTAAGAAAAGTATATCAACATGTGACATAACGTAATCATTAACTGTCTTAAACTAGAAGAGTTCTCTTTCTAATTAATGTTATGTACATAAAAATTATGTGAAAATATTACAAAAAAGTCTAGAATATATCGAATTGAAAACCTCTTTTCCATCTTTAAATAACAATTTAAATTAATATTTTAAAAATGTAACAGCTGTGCGAGCAGGACTGTCTCCGCTTGCCTCATGATTTGTTTCATAAATAACACGCAGCAAAGTTTAGTAAAATACTCGTGTACTTAGCAGCAAAACGAACAAAATACCACCCAACAATGCCACGAAAAGAAAAAAACAAAAGAAGAAGAGTGACGTACCTCAAAGCTCAAGTTTTTATTTCTTTGGGGGGTGGATGGATTTCTCAATGCTTCAATTTCTCAAACGTAGACAATACGATGAGAGAGAAAAACAATTCCTATTCTTCAGGGGTGAAGAGACGGTAAGTACTTCTTTGAATGCTGCTGCTGCTATGAATACGCACGTCTTCACATTAGGTAGGTGTTCGATCACCATCCTTATTGTATTGTTACAGATGCACCCCATTCGCATGGCTTCTTTCCTTCAGCATTTTACTGATTATTTCAGGATTTATGAGAAGGTAACTACGTTGTTACAGACTGACATCTCAAAGTTACGTAACCTTTTGAAAACAAAGTTTCATTCTAATCTTGTATCTAATCCTTTTATACGTGTATGTGTTCTAACTCCCAATAAATGTGATTTTGTTCTTTCTTTGAATTCCCTTCAAAGAATTCGTGTTGTCTTCAATGTACCGTGATCCTTCCAGTTTCACTTTTCTATTTTCTTCGGATGTTAGAATCGAAACGTCGTGATAATTTTAACATCTTTTAAATTGTTCTGTTATTTTGTGATTAATGGAACTTTTTTTTATATATTGTCTCTAAATATGCTTTAATTTGTGATGATAAAGTGTGCGCGCTTCAATTGGACGTCATCAATCACTTAAATTGTACTACTCACTTATATGCAGAATCAATGAAAGAGAATTATTGTTTTGTTAAAACCTGTGAGATGCGAGATACATAACAATCGAATGCTTAACAACACACGCCGCACAACAATATAATACAACATTCCTTCAAGACGCGACACGGTCATTCTTCTGTATCTTTTTTATTTTTAGCTACAGAATATACTGGTTACAAATACGAGAAATATTGAATACTTGTCTAATTATTGTAATCGGTTTTCTTTCACGGATCATTATCGATGTAAATGTTTAAAATTAAATGTTTTGACAAAGAGTCAATTTGAACGAACTCCCTCATGTGTCGAAATACACAACGAGTTCAAACTTTTTGTAGATTTATGTTTATGTCTTGGATGGAAGAAATTTTGTGTGAATTCACGTTACGCAACTAAACTTCAATTTAATTTTTTCCGGATAAGCACCCTGAGACCCCCAGTGACANATATATAATATATATATATATATATATATATATATATATATATATATATATATATATATATATATATATATATAATGTTAGTGAATTCCTCCTCGTGTAAGAGAATTTTCACTCCGAACGACGAACACAATAAACTGATATTTAAGAAATGGAAACAATACTACAACTTAAGAAATGAAATATTTACTCGAACCCCTCGTAGGTTCTTTGCAAGAAACGCAGTCTTCAGAACAGCACAAAGCTATCGTCAAAATAAAAACAAGAAATATTTCTCCCGAAATATGTTCAGTGGCATTTCAATCATCCTCATTTCGCTTAAGAATGAAAAAAAGTCCAGAGGCTAGGAGGAGCGATAGACTATTAAGTATTGTGTTAAAAGTCATTTGATAAACCTTCACCTCTTTGTCCAGAATATTCAATTTTCCTGGAGGAACGAGTAGCTTAATTCCGTACACGAGGGAAATGATTTCAAAGCTTCTTGTTCGCAATGTATCTCTAGGCGCTCCCTTCAGCTGCTCTCCCCTGCCACTCGCCACACGACGTCGTCCTTTGAACAGCAGCAGCAGCAACAACAGCAACAGCAACAGCAGCAGCAGCAACAGCATGGGAGCAGCAACAACGGAGGCGGCTCCTCCCTCCACTTGTATCAGGTAGTATTCCATTCAATTCATTCTACCACCACTTCAAGCTGGACGTCATCCAATGTCATATTGCTCTTTTTACTTAAGATACGTTTACATACACATACTTTTGCTCATTACACATTTATGAGATGCATGTATTGCAACGTTTCGCAACTTTTGTGATTTGTTTGAGCTCAGACACTTCTACTTTTGTACATGTTTACACCACGCGATTCGTATCAGGGAATTCTTAGTATAACGCGAGGGAAGACGAAAAACTGATATACAAATCTTCTTAAGACATACACTAACCTGAACATAACCAACGCACTACTCAACGCTTAAGATGACAGAGTCAATTGACTACGAGAGAAAAACGCGAGACAATAATCAGTGGCGGATCTACGGGGCTATAGCCCCCTCCCCCTATTGGACCAGAAGTCTTAACACAAAACAGAAGTTGATAAAGTGCGTATTTGGTAAAAGTGTTACCAGATTAATAATTGTTATTAGTAATAATTGTTATTGTCATTAATAATACGAGATTAATAAAATTATGAATACGAGATTAATAACAATAATAAACAATTGTTATTGTTATTAATAATACCGGGTTCTTTATTTATTTGATGTATTGTATTTAAAGGTAATATTTATAGAATTTGTGTTTTAAAAACAAAAATGAACCCCGGTTTGCCGCACCCCTTGATTACGGTCTGACAATCCGCCACTGACAACAATGACATAACCTACAAAGAACTCAGAATGTAACAAACAAACATGGCGGAGGGCGTCGTCCTGGTTCTGAGCGTGGGTTCTGCGCATGCGCAAACGCGTATGTGACTTATATGCGCATATTCAGGTACATGTGGGTATCCCGAATGAAGCTCATTACAAAGTGTATCAGTACAAAATGTCTGAGGTTCTGTCAAACAGTAACTACTTGGTAGTAGCTCATACATGTATACAAGTGCAAACGTACCTTAAGAAATATCAGCAAAGCGAAAAGAATTTACATTAACAACACCACACTCATAATTTAACTAGAAATATTACTATTGTCACAGAATATCTCACTTCTTCACATTTAAGATGATTTACAATCACTTCGAGAAATTCATACAATAAATATTGGCATCAAACCCTGGGGGTGTTTTCAGACGATTGTGTCGGAGAAACTTAAATATGATCCAACATGGAAGTAGTCGCACGCCTCTCTGTGTTCAAGACAATTGTTGATATTTGACTATAAGGTAAATGGTTCTTTTACAACCATTTAAATTAGCGCTCTGTCCAACTAGAGGTCCGCGAGTCACAATACATCTCACTGAAAACGTTGGGTGGGGATTATAAATAAATACATTACATACTGTCAGAATATTTTGCGTGGCAGGACCGGTGAGAGGAAATAGAAAATTGTGTTCAGAATTACCCCGTAACATTACAGTATGACAATATTTTATTATATTAAATATTTATACTTTATATATATTTACTTTTATATATACTACTTAATTTTCCAGCTTGAAATAATATAAATTTATTGATGAGTCAAAATAGAGCCTCACAAAAAAGAAATATGATCCATCAGCTGAGGCGGATTTAAAAGTTTGGCGCCCCTAGGCAGAAGTAAATATAAGCGACCTTTTTATACATTATATAATATATAAACAAAG